>WUAW01012043.1:8045-25599 GCA_017165845.1 Thaumetopoea pityocampa | reverse complement strand
CTATTTTGGTACATCCATTAGCTGATTCTTACAGCATCCGTAGAAAGATTTGGAGTGACTCTATTATTATGCCATATTAGTACATTGGTGGTGTAATGGTACATTAGTGATGTACTAGCAAGCGCAGTGTGGGACGGCCACCTACGAGATGGACCGACGACCTGGAGAGGATCGCTGGGTCTCGCTGGATGCAGGTGACTCTGGACCAGTCGCGCTGGAATTCGATTGGAGATGTTCAGCAGTGGACAACTACGGGCTGAAATGATGATGATGATGAAATGATGGTGTAATGGTTCTGGTAGACACGGCTTGCGATCGAAAGGTCGCAACTCGATCCTGGTCCTATACTATTTATTTCTAATTCATGTACGGTTTACATTGTAGATAACAATGTACTTAACGGAGAAGGAAAACTTCGCGAACAAACCTACATGCCCACATGGGTGTGTGATGTCTACCAACCCGCACTATGCTAGCGTGGTAGACTACAGTTTAATCCTCCTCCTGATCAGGGTAGGTCCGTACCCCCATAGTGGGGACGAATATGAACTGGGGGTGACACATCGAAGAAATGTCAAAGGTTATATTAATGTTATGTGTTGCCATATTACAATAAGAAAGTCATTATTTTTTAAATTAAATACAAAAATAAAAAAGCACAGTCTACAAAGACAGTCGAGGAATAAACAATTGCGCGTTGTAATTTTTTTCTCAATTGTTTGACCTTAAATCGTGACCTAAGTGTTAAATCGTGTGGTATAACGGGCCGCATCTGTAGTTTTAAGCATAAGAAATAAAAATCAGAATTTAGTCATAGTCGTTAAATTTGGTTAGACTATTAGGAATCGTTACATGTTTGTTAAATTGCAGAATAATGCTGCTACATCATGATAACCTATGGTAGGCGCAAGTTCCATGTTTGGGCATACGAGCACGTTGGAAGGCGCGAGTGGTTTTAGTGGGTCAGCGGTATGCTCTCGTTGCGACGCAATGCGGTCAGGCACATTTCTACTCGTAGAATGAAAAAAAAAAGAACGGAAAATGTTGCTACGATGACATAATAATAGCATAACCATGTGGCATATATGTGTGTTATGTATTCTTCATTATAATGAAGTGGAATATACATATGGGTATTTAACGAAGAATTATTATACACCCATATATGTATATCAATCATATCGTTATGCTACCATTATATGTACCATCGTTATAAACTTGATCCCGTTAGGATCAAGTTTATAACTATATGACAACAATATTGTTGTTGTTGTTTATTATTGTTGTTATATGATGACAAATAGTTGTCTCAAACTTTCGCTACTTATAATTAACTGATTAAAAATAAAAACGTTTTAGAATCATACTTATTCTGAATATTTATAATACTCCTACTTAAGCATGATCATTATGTTACGACTTGTGATATGAAGATTTAATTTCTTTAATTTCTTCGACCAGGAAAAGATGCGGCGATATTATTGTACCGGAAGCATCTAATGAGTATCAAATTAAAAATATTATCCACTTGATCCCAGCAATGGCACTAGATTGTCTATCAAACTTTGGCAGTTTTAGATTGGTATATTAAAAAGTTTTGGAGTCGTAATTAATTCGAAGGTTTCTGACCACATCTGTTTAGATGTGATCATTATGTCAAAATTCGTGACATAGTGATTTATTATTTCTTTGATTGGGTCTAATAAAACTGCAAACACAAATATATTATAATGTAATAAAAAAATATAGTTACTATATAAAGGTACAAACGGCATTTAAAAATAATATTATGGAAATATTATTTAATGATATTTATGCATTAATTAATTTTTCTGACGTTTATTAAAGTTTTTATATGCTTAAGTTTTATTTTCTTTTCATTTTGTACATCTAGAAAAATATCTATACAAGTACAAATATTGCTAATTACCTATGTATACATCTGTGAACGGTACCTATAAAAAAGTTCTAATGATCGTGCTTTGTTTCAGGTAAAATAGACAACGATAAAATGTGATCATTATATAATGTAAATATGAAAAAATTCTTCTCCTTCAAGACAACGAAAAATGAATGTAGCATTTTACAAATTATTTCATTATTATTACTTTTACTCTCCATTTCACGAGCTCAAAATACCGTGGGGTGTCCTGATTTATTACAAACTAATAAATGTTCATGCTACACTTTTGAAGACGGTGAGGTATTTTAGTTTGAAAAAGAAAAATACTTAAATGTGAAGAAATATTAATTATACAAATCTAAAATTTATTTTCAGGTTTATTTCTTGAATGCCAAGGTGCTACCATAAAAGATATAAAAAATGCACTAAAAAGTGTATCCAATATATACTCACTGTCTGTTTATGACGTAGACGACAACGAAGAAGTTTTGGGACCCAATTTTCTACCTCCAGGCATTTGTATAAAGCATATTTATATGTCAAGAACGAGCATTAAAGATATTGGTGATGATACGTTTATGCCCCTGAGAAAGTGCCTCGAAACATTAAGTATTGTATCGAGCAATGTTAAAATCATTCCACAAAAAGCTTTATCTGGCATGCTCAAACTCATGTCTATTGATCTTACATCGAATTATATCAAAGATATACCAAGCTATAGCTTTTATGGTCTTCCGCTCATGAAATTAAACATAAAAGGAAATGTCTTACGGGATATAGCTGAATTCGCTTTCTCTGGTCTCGAGTTAACTTTGTCTGAAATCGATTTTAGTGAAAATAACCTTACAACTTTCCCACTAGAAGCTTTTACAAAATTAAAACACCTTCGCTGGTTAAAATTAGCCTGGAATGAATTCTCATCTTTTCCTATGGCTGAAAATTATGAATTGATATCATTAGAGTATCTAGACCTAAACTCCAATAATTTTGAATTTATTTCAGAAGACTGTCTTAAATTTTGTCCGTCCCTGATAACATTGTCGTTCCATTTTAATTTTATTAAGAGTATACATTACAGAGCGTTTTATTCTTTAGTTAACTTAAAGTATCTCGATTTAAGTCATAATAGGATCAAGATAATGAAGTCAAACCTTTTCCAAAATAATAAATATTTAGAAGTTATTAATTTAAGTCACAATCATTTACATCATATTCACGGGTTATTTTGCAATTTACCATCACTTACTGAAGTAATTCTAAATCATAATAATATCCTAGAAGTGCCAATAGATTCATTTCTAAACTCAAATAAATTAAAAATAATACTGCTTGGTAGAAATTGTTTAAGCAATATACATAGTGAAAGTTTTAGTAACTTAGTATATCTCAATAAAATTAGTTTAGAATTTAATTATTTAAAAGAAGTGCCATATAATATTTTCATAAAAAATAAGAATATTTTAGAATTAAGATTAGATAATAACGGGTTTTCTGAAATAAATAACGATACTTTAGGATCTCTACAAAATGTACATGTAATAAAGTTAAATAACAACAAATTGAAAATAGTGAACAAATATTATTTTAGAAGTTGTACAAAAGTAGAAGAAATATATTTAGATAATAATCAGATCTCTTTTATAGAACCAGCCACGTTTTTAGATATGGTTGATCTAAAAATTCTTAGTCTACATAGTAATTACCTCATGGTTTTAAGCAATGTATTACCAAATTTCGGTTCAAAGCTACTTACATTACATTTAGGTACCAATTCTCTGTCTTTGATAAGTAATGATTTGTTAAAATCACAGCAAAAATTAAATTATTTAAGTTTCATAAATAACCGATTAAAATATATATCTAGAAATACATTTTTAAATTTGACTTTAGTGGCAAAGCTCGAATTGAATAATAATGACATCTCAGTTATAGAAGACTTTTCATTACAACACTTACACTCCACGCGTTTTTTAGGTTTGCAGTATAATTTTCTGAGTAATGTAACTAATTATACATTTTTTGGATTAAGTGAATTAGAAGATTTGGATATTTCTCATAACAAAATTGCCTTTGTTTTTAATATGGCATTTGACACACTAAAAAAGCTACGAAGCTTAAATTTATCTTTTAATCCACTTAAAATACTTCATAAAAATATTTTTCAACAAGGTTTACCATTGAGTACCTTATATTTAGATAGCTGTGAAATACAAGCCATAGAAAACGGGACGTTTTGGGGCCTAAATAACTTAAAATTACTTTCACTTAAAAATAATTCATTAAAATCTACAGACTTATTTTGTATTAATATTCCTGGTTTGAAACATTTAGTTTTATCTTTTAATGTTCTTGATGATTTACCTGTTGAATCTTTTGGTCACTTACATCTCTTAGAAGTTCTTATGATGGAACATTGCAATATAGAAAAGATCCTTGAAGGCACGTTCAGACATAACAAAAATTTAATAAAACTAAACTTAGCTCAAAATATAATTAGTACTGTTCCGTTTTCATTACTTGATATAAATAATTCCGTTTCAGATTTTAATATAACTAATAATTTCTTGTATGACGTACCATATAACACTTTCCATAATTTGACACATATAGAGTGTTTAGATATTGCTGATAATCTTATACCAAAAGTAGAACTCAGTGGTTTTGAAAAATTAGCAAATTTGAAATATTTAATATTAAGAAAAAATGAAATTAAAAATATAACTTCGAAAAAGAAAGTAGAATTTAGAGACCTAATTTTATTTGATATCAGCTGTAATAAAATAGATTTTTTACCTTTATTTATTTTTGAAATATTCCCTAACTTACAAAATATAAACATCTCTCATAATGATATCATTCATTTTGATTTTCTCATGTCGTATAAGAAGCCGGGCAATTTATTAATTAATATTGATCTTAGTAAAAACTACGGTAATTCTTGGAGTTACTCAACTAAGTGGGTTAATTATACTCTTATTGATAATATATATGAGTTACATATTTGTTTTACAAATATGACAAATATTGATGATATAACATTTGAATTGTTTATAAATTTACAACACCTTTATCTCAAATTCAATAAAATACGTCGTCTCTCTGTAAGCCCATTTTCAAAGTTAAAGTTTTTAGAAAATTTGGATCTAAGTCATAATAAAATTTCGCAACTCAAAACAAGTAATTTTCGTGGGCTTACTAAATTGAGAACATTATGTTTATCACACAATAATATTGAATCAATGGAATCATTTGCAGAAGAATTAAGTAATTTGAAACTTTTAGACCTGTCGTATAATAAATTACAGAACATACTCAATGATGATCTGATAACGTTAAAAGAACTAACCGTATTATATTTAAGTTATAATAACATCAAGTACATATCCATAACAGCGTTCAGAAATTTAAATAAAATAGTACAAGTTGATTTAGAACATAACAAACTCCAAACAATCCCATTGCAATTACTTACTTCTGTAGAGAATCATATACAAGAAATATCAATTAAAGGTTAGTACTCAATAAGTGTGTATTACTAGAATAATTCCATAATATTTGTTTTCTATTAAATATGATATAACTATTACATTAAGAAATAATCCTTTTCTCACGGAAGAATTCACGGACATAAAATTTAGATTGACCAAATTTTTAAAACAAATAATTTGTCTCATGTAAGAATCAAATAAACTAGCAGTAGCAAGGTGATATGCTACTTTATCAACCAATTTTCAGTTAATATATATAATCTAATAATAATAATACCAATTTATTTTATTTTAATAAATTTTAGTAATAATAAAAACGTACATTTTTGCATTTCAGATAATATTATTATATGCAGTTGTCAAAAGGATAATGCTTGGGTTTGGATTCAAGATCATCCAAATATAATAAAATCCAACGAAGTGACATGTTTGAATAATGAATACCCAAAAGAAAATTGCGATGTTCCTACAATATCACAATTGTCTGTAGACAAACATAAAGATAATTCTGTGTCTGTATCATGGTTTATTAGAAATCGCACCGCTATCAAAGCTCTTCAAATTTTATACTATGGTGAAGACGGAATGACAGATGTATGTCTTAGTTTTTATAAGTATGTTCTAATATATGATGTAAATGTTGATGTGTGGCTAATTTCATTTTATTTTTTTCAGGTTAAATCAAAATTTCTAGATAAAACTGAAGTTTCTTTTCGTATCAGAGATTTAGAATTCGATGTCAATTATATTGTTTGCGTTATAACGTTATCTGAAAACCCAATGGATTACGAAGAGGACTTATTGGTCAGTGTAAATAATACATTAGAAAACGATGTTAATTTGACAGCTAAAATTCCACAAGATATAGCTGCGACTATACTAATGAGGTCGCCTTCGAGTGAATGTATTTCATTTAACACTTTCAAAAAACCAGCTTTGATAAAATTCCATCCAAACAGAAAATTTGTATTTTCATCGATTTTGGACCGACGAATGGGTTTAATTGTCGGCTGTTCATTAGGATGTATTGTGTTTTTCATCATGGTTTCCGTACTTTTGTACACAAAAATTATGGAAAGGAAAAGGATAGCTAAATCTGACCCGGCGTGGTCAGAAATGAACGATTACCATTCAATGGCAAGTAAAGATGATATTTTACAAAATTCCATAACAGCTTCTACTGATAACATTTTATTAGGAATGTCTAAAAATCGTAAACTTTCTATAGATCATTTGAAGTAGCATTATAAATTAATATTAATTATGTAACAAACATTAAAATGAATAATAAATTATAAATTAATTAGAAATATAAATAAATTGTTAGTAGATGTTTACAGTTACGACTGTTTGCTTATTATAGATTATTATGATAGAATTTTAGAAGTAGAATAAAGTACACATATATTAAGTCAATACTGTAATTAAAACAAAGGTAAAATAACACAGCATAGTCTATAGTTAAAATAATAAAAATGTTGGCATGGTTATCAGTATTTGTATTATTTCTAACAGTTCAAAACTATTTTGAAACGATGAAATGATCGCTGAGTGGTCAAGCACTTGCTTTGCATTCTCGAGGTTGCAAATTCGATCCTCAGCTCACACTTGTAGATATTTAAAACAAAATGTCTATGTAGTATATATATAATTTGTACGATTATCACTTGCTTTTGATGAAGGGTAACCTAAAGATAGTGACAGGCTCTCTCTCGCACATTAAGTCGAAAAATCGACGGAATACATGTGTTCTACAACTTACACTTCTGTCTACCCTTTCTAAGATGTATCACTTACTTAAATTAACAAATATTTTGGTGAAACAGTCAAAGGAAATTTACTGTTTTTCACGAGTTCGATTTCTCACATTACGAAGTGGAAAATGAATAAAAAGTGCTTTAAATATATTTTTTAAGTATTTAAGGAACTTACCTTTGCTTATAACAGTATCTCGATTTTCAGTATCCTTTGAGAGAAACAAAGTCCCCCTTTGAAGTACATTTGGGGACGCGGTCCTTAGGAAATCATATTAATTTAAGTAGATAAGTGGCTTTTGCGTGAAAATCGGGAATTTTATTGAAGAGCAGTGTTTATGAAGAGATACTTGAATTCCAGAGCTCGTTGAAATAGGCACGTAAATTTCTGAATTTATTAACTGGTTTGTAATAAATCTATAGTAGTGCAACTAAATTAATTGTCAACTAAGTAATTGAAGCATGAGTACCCAGGAGGAATGAGCCAAATACACGTCTGGAAAATTGACAGGCCTATCGTCTTGAACGTATCAAGGGGATTGTTTGATACGCATTGTGATTGTAGTCCGTTCGTGATTTATATTTAATGAAGCGTCCCGTGAGATTTTCACATTAGCTTGTTCCAAAACATTTTATTTTTCATAGTTTCTAAATTTATTTTAGACACTTAACTGTGTCCAGAAAATTTCTGATTCTTTGCTTCAAGTATGAATATTTAATCAATTATTAAATTTTTTTAAGTATAGAAAATTCCGCATCTCGTTTTGTCAAGAGCACAACAAAACGGTTATGTAGGACTTGCATTCACCAAAGAACCACACAATATCTGGCTTGACCTTTGTGCCCGGCCACGGAGGTCATGCGAGAATACGCCCATGGTACGAGCGGGCTTGGTCCATTTTTAAATGGGCCCCGTCATTTTACTCGGACACTAGCTCCCCGATTCCTTTTATAAGAGTGCACCGGACGCTGCGCGCCGCCTTCACAAATCAGCTACTGTTCGAGGGAAGGAGTGTCCTACCAAACCCCCGCAGGGTGATCTTCAGGGTGGACGAAGGTTATTGTTGGCATAGAGTATGTATCTAAACTCTCGTCGCCTTTGATGGGAGAACTTGGGCTGAGCACGTCCAGACCATGACTGAGGACACAGTTGGAAGTGAGAGCTCTTTCTTCTTCCAAGCTGCATGAGCAAGTGGCTTTACTCGGGAAATTAGGTCAGATACCATCAGTGTGCGGAACGCCGTGTCTTATGGGACAGTGCAGTGATGGCGTAGTGATGGTAGTGGTGCACAAAAGACTGCGCCTCTAAGGGCCATAACGAGGTTCCTACAAGTATAGTAGCAATATTATAAGACACCATTTGGTATCTCCAGACTATTTTATGACCAGTATGCACTATTGATTTCTCAGGTGCATGATATTGCCAGCCGTCAAATATTCCATCCATATAAGGGCCTCGTAAAGAGCTTGTGACTGCACAATATCCGCATATAACCAGCGGTAGGATACCTTTTGGGAAACAGTTGGGTCTGTGCTCCAGCTGTCCTCAACAATTTAGGAGCATCATTTGAGCTATGGTCCAAAGATCTGCCGATAGTTCAATATGAGACCTAAGTATTTCAGAATACAGCGAATATTACTGTGGACCTTCCGATATAATAGTGGGGTGTTCCTTGGTCCATGGAAAATAGTGGCATTTTTGTTGTGGAAAGCCACTTTGAAACTCGGGCTCCTGATCTTATGGACCATTTGAGACACCCTTGCTATCGCCAGCACCGTCACCTAGGTTAATTATCATACAATATATAATTAAAATTTATGTTACTTATGTATTCCATCATCATAATGAGCCCATGGAAATCCACTGCTGAACATGCGCCGCCTCACTAAAGGATGAGGAATTTGCCATAATCGCCATAGCGTCGGACCCATTTTCATCGTATTTCATAATTATCGTTAAAACATAAATACTAAATGCTAATTTATGTTATCTGTTATTATTCACTTACTATTATTGAACGCTTAGTTAACTTGAAAATGTCTTTTGAGCCGTGTAATATTATAGGTGCTACAAGATATTGATTTGAAAACAAATTGGATGGAGTTTGACAAATTCAAATAGGCTTCAACTAATCAACTAACAATCAACTCTATTGCGTCTGCAAATTTGTCACTTGATTGGATAACTCAATCTATCCACGACCTTTAGAAACAGGAATCCACTTCAATAATAATTAGATTCAAATCAAAGGATACTGCCCCTTTATATTTTCAAAATATTCTCCAATGATGAATAAAATTATAATTGTAAACAATTTATTTTAAAAGCGTGTGCGTGTGGGATGATATTATGCATGATACATAAAACATTTTTACAGAGATGAAATATTATGAATTTTCATATCACGAGATACTTGTATCTCAATTGGCAGCATTTTTATATTATGGATAACTATGAATTAAACATACAGCCCATTTAACGCGCTTAATGTCAACTACACGACGCCGTGGAGAGGGGGAAGGCCGAGCACACGGCACCGTGGAGAGCGGGGAGTTCGAGCACACGGCGCCGTGTCTCGCTTCAATTTAGTTTGTAAGCCGCATTGTGCCGTCAATTAATAATAATATTTTATTCTAACTATTCCAAAGAAAAAAACATATGGCCACAGGAGAGCAGGTCATTAAAAAACATGGCCACCGAAATGAACCTCTCTATAGGAATTGGCATTCAATGTGTTAAAGGAAAATGAGTACTTCCATTAATAGATGTACATACAGAAGATTTGAAGTAGGTTAATGCTGCAAACTTAATAAAGAAGCATTACTATACTTAAGCAGTAGGCATATAGGACCGTAGGAGATCATTTGATACATATAATAAGAATAAAACATTAATTAAAGCTATAAATATTCTAAGAAGGATGCACTATTCGGTCGGTAGGGTGCACATTACGCCGGCCGCATTTCCTGTGGTATAACTATTGCTAAACGTTAAATAACGTCCAGCGTTCTGATCACCTGTTGTGCTGAGCAGGCGGACTGTGATCTTTTTGAAAACTTTGTGAGCTCCTACTCCTCAAGGCTCTAAAGATTCTACTCCAAATACCTCAAAAATATAATTTGTGCTAATCGAAATATATGATATTTGCGGCGCTTGAGGCACTCAGCACCGGTAGCCGCGCCGTCAGCCTAAATGACTCTCTAGAAGATGAAATGGTGCCAAGTGTCGACGCAAGAGCATCCCATCATCATCATTATATCAACCCACAGACGTCCACGGTTGGACATCGGTCCACCTAGTTGGGGTCTACCCTCTTTACGCTTTCCGGATCGGGGTCGCCATATTAGCACTTTAAGACCCCAACGTGCATCGGTTCTGCGAGCTATGTGTTCCATCCACTGCCACTCAGTTTTGCAATCCTATGAGCCACGTCGGTGACTCTAGTTCTCGCCACGTTGGTGACTCCTTCTGATTATCTCATTACGGATCTTGTGTCACAGAGAAATTCCGAGCATAGCTCTTTCTATTGCTCGCTGCGTGACCTTGAACTTGACCTTGACCCTGCGTGAGCTTTCTTATGAAGACCATAGTCAGTGGCCATCCATAGGTCATCACAATACGGGCTGATTGGATACCTTAGTCTTAAGGCATTGAGGTATTTTTGACGAGACAATGTCACGCAGTTTCCCAGTCGAGTTAGATTCGGCGACTAAAATCCCATATTACAAACAACAAACATAATGATTTTTATAATATAATGATTATATCTTCAGTAACACTAAAAAGCAATGGAAATGAATATCAACGTGCTCAGCCAGGGTCCGAACTGCTCTGAATACAAAGTTGACGCTATATCCATTACATGACACCGCTAATTATTACGCGCGGGCCAATACACGACCGCCGCGGCCGGGCGCACAAGTTACAAAAGAATGCGTAGTTTTTAGTGAGCGCAAACCGCCACATAACTGTTGTACCGCGTCCCATGCACGGCGGTATGTATCAGGAAAAAAGACTGTATTTTTCCATGTTGGCCTAAATAAGTTGGTAATTCATACACTTGTTCGGACATATTCGAGAACATAAAAAATACAACCTGTGCTAGTTTTTCATGTATCAGTACAAAACTAAGTACTATACATATATAAAAAAAACTTATATAATTATGTATTTAATGCTGAGAGATGACCCCACTACGTACTGAAAACAGCACGCGGCGCCCCTCTGGATATTGGTGTTCGGCGGGAATCTGAAATAAACAATATGTATTAATATTTACAGATATTTCGTTCCTAGTTAAGGGAACGTACAATATACCTGTTTGGACGTGTAGGTTGCTTCACGAAGCTTTTATTCTCCATCGAATACACTGGTGTCTACAATGCAGACCGTACATGAGTTTAAAATATCCTAGTGTTACGGGACTGACATCAAACCCACGATCACGAGCATATATTTATATCTAGCACTACTAGAACACCAAACTTATACTTAGACGAACAATTTTATTTATAAGTAGCTTTTGCCCGCGGCTCCGCCCGCATGAATATCGGTTTTCCGCAACATCCCGATACAGTCACACATTCATATAAAAAGTCTATAAACCACTTCTACTTGACCTCTCGTACCTTAGCCGTGGCTACTAAAACAGAGATCAAGCTGTATCTTCAATTCTACTATACCGATTTTGATGAAACATGCCCTATTGTTTAAGTCGGAATAGTACCTTTAAGACTGTAATAATTAAACCAAAATCTACCCGCTGGTTTTTGCGTGAAGCCCGAACAAACAAACAAACAAACGACGGATTTGGTATTTGAAGGCCTTAATTAGTCAATCTACACAGTTTGTTTTTAAAAATTTTTGATTTTTGAAAATTTGACGTTTAACAATTTTATAATAGTATAGATAGATAGATTAGCTTTTGCCCGCGGCTTCACTCGCGTGAATGTCGGTTTTCCGCTACATGGTAAATCTTGAAACAATCACAGATTTATACAAACAGCTTTCGACCACTTTTACTTGACCTCTCGTACCTTAACGCGGCTACTAAAAGAGGGATCAAGCCGTATCTTCAATTGTATGGAACCGATTGTGATGAAACATGACGCAGTATTTAAGCCGGAACAGTAACATTAAGACTAATAGTTTAACCAAAATTTACTACCTAGTTTTTGCATGCAGCCCGAACAAACAAACAAACATCGACGGATTTGGTTTCAGAAGCCCTTAATTAGTCGATGTGTGTATTTTTTTACATATCTATGATTTACAAAATTCGACATTTAACAATTTTATAGTAGTAATGTAGATGGATAGAAGATAAGTACCACATAACAAAGGCGATATATCATAGAGATAAAGATATAAGTACCAATATACCGGCATTGTGAAAATACGAAACACGAAATGTAATATTCATAAGGGTTTAATTCGCTCACTAAAATGAAATCCGGTGAGATTACTTGACAGATCTCTACATCACATAGGTATTATTATATTATCAGCTTGTGTTAGTAATGTACCAACTAATACTTTCGACATTCCACGAATCACGTACGGAGAATTATGTAATTCCTATTTATAACACTCTAGTTCATTATTCATTAAATATGTGACTGTGTTTTCATTGTGTCTTTTCTTCTTCTACTGCTATTGTTTTTGTTAGTGTCAGCATCTACAAAATTATTTTTTATTTTTATTTTAACAGTTCCGAATACATACAGCTAATAAAATAAAATAATATTAAATTAATGAAAAATAAGGCTATTACAACTTTTCATAAAGGTACTTGAACAGTTATTAAAGTGAGACCGGTAAAGAAATCATAATTACAAAAAAAAATACATAATAGTATGTTATGAAACTATTCAAGAAGCAATCAAAGTAACAACAACTACAACAACAATCAAAGTAGTAACAACTCATTGAAAAAATTTAAACACAACACTCTCTTAAGTCTAGGAACTAGTCATAAAAAGATTTACGTCAGTGTCATAAAAGACAATATTAAAAACTCTGCATGCTCTAATTAGGAAGGCATTTTTTCGGTAGAAACTATTTACTAATGGAACTATTTACTAAACTATTTACTACATCAGGACAGATTTTCTAAAACGACTGGTATTAGTGCGCAGTCCTATTTTGCTCAGCAGTTTGGAACAGTTGACTATTCCATTTAAAATATTAAACATATAGGCTAGATCTGCTATTCTGATCTACGCTTGTGCTAGATCTGCGATTATATGAGAATTGTGGACAATTAGATCGCTGTGTGACCTACATCTTGACTTATTAGTTGTTCAATAGAAGAATCCGTTATATCTCTACGTTAATTTTGCCCCATCTAAATATAAATTATTGTCTATAGATTCCAACTATTCTTTAATTAGTCTCGTTTATCCGCCATATGTTACAAACATACATACGTATACTCACGCCGATATCTCATAAGGTAGGCATAAATCATAGTACATACTACATACATACATACGCCTCTCTGCCATTGGGTTAGGCAGAAAACGCTCCTTTTCACCTGCTATGATCGTTTAATGTAGCAAAGTGTACCCGCAACCCACATTTCACCCCCGCGGACAACAAGACGTGATAGGTGGTGAACCACGACGCCACCATTTTATAGGGTTCAAAAGTGCTAAAATTCCTCATTGCGTTCCTACGGCTTAGTGAAGAGGAAAGGAAGGAGGATGAGGTAGAAAAGGTGTATGAAGCAAAGAATATGGAATTTAGTAAAAATATTATAGGATATAGGATACTACTATCTCGGAAGGTACTCCTTCCTTCGTATGTATGTATGTATGTCGTATGTATGTAGTATGTACAATGGTTTCTGCCTACCTAATAGGATATCGGTCTTCGGAAGAGACAGTAGTAACTCGGGGGGCCGGGGTCGCTTACCCGTACACTTAAGTCTGTTTGCCAGACAAGCTAAAAGACTAAGTACTCCCTGACCTTACGTTACACTCGTATTATTGTTGAACAACTTCAAATGGGTTTCGACAGCTAACTATTTTGGTTGGTAACAGGATAACGCAGCTGTCTATTATCCTGATACATGCTTCAACTGGTTCTCAAAGCACCCACGGAAGAAATGGAGTGATTTTATTATTGTACCGGTGCCACACAATACAATTAAGTTATTACTTAGCTTAATAAGTCAACCCGCGATAATACGCCCTTTGTCAATCAAAATATGGTACACAAATATTCCTTTTAAGTAAATGTTTGCATGTTAGCATCGCGTTATGAAAACTACGTTTGACCTATTTCCATTAACCTCATGAGGCAAGCTCCAGTTAACGCACGTTTATATCTAATTATAATTTGAAATAAACTTTGAAGTTTATTTAAGCTTTGCCCCGATTTCTGAATGTAGAAGTCATAAAACGTTTATAATTTAGTTTTGTTAAAGTTTTAATAGCAGTTACATGCAGGCGTATATATGAGCGAGTTTTTTTAGGTTTTTTTTTTAATTAATTCTTGTTTATAACTGCATGAAAAAAAGAATACATTAAAATATAAGAAAAACAAATGAAGCCGAGATAAAAGAAAATCAAGGGGAAATGTTTAAAGGAGTTTAAACTCTGCTCAGTTTCTTAGAACTGATACATGGTATCATTTACCAAAATAGGTCTATTTGTGACCCCGAAAGCATATTGTTCGTCTTGTGTAGTGGTCAATAAGGCCATGCCCCTTCATAGGTTCATAGCTACTCTCTACCAAATTCCAAAACATGCATTCCGGTGGATTAACCATGAAACCAAAGAAACAAACGTATATTTTTTATATATTATTATATTTAATAAATTAGTAGGGAAAATGGGGAAACTGAACAACATATTTCATAGATCTATTCAGCAAAATCTCCCTTGAGTAATGCGGGTCAGAACCATTTCCGCATATAAATTCAGCTCTCAAATACAAAATAAATAACCATTTACCGTGAGACGCGGAAAGGGATTCTTGTTTAGATGTTGATCGGATGTTATTAATAATGAAAATAATTTTATACATAAGCTTCTAGTCTATACATAATTTTAGCTTCAGCGGAGTCGTAAATTTGCCCGTTTGCTTGTTTGAAGTCTGTAGTTCAAATTATCCCTATAGCAATAGATTTTCTATCTTTAAAGTGTTGTTAAAGCTTGTACCAGATTAAGAATTCTTTCATAAATTGAAAACTTTGTCGTTAATTTCATCTTTAGAAGGCGCCAAGAGATCGTAATAGATGATATTTACATAATGATCTTTACATAATGATTTCTTTCTCAGCTAAATTGGCTCAAAGACGAGCTGTAAGAATCGCCAGTGATCCTAAACTCACAAGTGGTATCGAACCGTTAAGTTTAAGGAGAGATTTCGCCTCCTCATGTGTGTTCTACCGCTTGTACAATGGGTTCTGTTTCGAGGAGTTGTTTGAGATGATGCCCACAGCCACTTTCTACCATCGCACCACTCGCCATCGGCAGGGAGTTCACCCTCACACATTGGAACCTTAATGGTCGCGTACAGAGCGGTTTCAGAGGAATTTCCTCCCGCGAACACTCCGATTGTAGAATGAGCTCCTTGCTGAGATTTTCCCAAAAGATTACAGTATGGGTTTCTTCAAGGAGGAGTGAGTAAATTTTTGAAGCGACAGTAACGCGCGTTTGACATTCCTGATGTTGCAGGCGTCCATAGGCTGCTTTAACCGCTTACCATCAGGCGGTCCGTAAACTTGTTTACCATCATCGTGGAATAAAAAAAATGGTTATCTGAGCCGCATTTAATCTCTTTATTGTACCCTTTCCAGACGTTTCCTGTAGCTCCTACCTATTTAACTTGTCACTTTTATTATTTTTGCTTTACTCATTATTGAGACTTTCGATCCACAAAGGATCTGAATCTTTGGTGTACGAGTATATCAGTGTCATAGCTCCGAATTTAATAACTTGTTTAATCCGTTTTTCTTTGAAATGCATTAACATTGCAAAAAAACAGCTCTTAAAGCTAAAATAAATCTTGAAAAAAAAACAGCTGTATTTTTTTCAAGCCAATCTCTAGTCTTTTTTCTCTATCCAACTTCAATCGTTATACCTACTTTATACTACCTCAGTATCACTTATATTTAATTGTTAATAAATATCTTATGCTTTAAATCCTCCTTTTATATAGTTTATGTAACCTAAATAAAGAATGCTGTTTCCAATTACCTTTACCCGGGCATTCACGTATTCAAATTATCTCGCAAAATCTATGAGAATCAGTAGCCACTTACTACTTCGGTTCGCTATATACTACCCAACTAAATATTATACCATACCTATAGGCAACATTCATATCACGAAAAAAGATCTCACAGATCGACCAATATTGTCATTTAAATGTCTGAAATTCTACTTACCTCAGGCATTCTAATACATCACTCTGAAATTAGAGCAGCATAGATAGCTATCGCTTAGCAACGTAATAGGTTCATTTGTATTNCAGCTGTATTTTTTTCAAGCCAATCTCTAGTCTTTTTTCTCTATCCAACTTCAATCGTTATACCTACTTTATACTACCTCAGTATCACTTATATTTAATTGTTAATAAATATCTTATGCTTTAAATCCTCCTTTTATATAGTTTATGTAACCTAAATAAAGAATGCTGTTTCCAATTACCTTTACCCGGGCATTCACGTATTCAAATTATCTCGCAAAATCTATGAGAATCAGTAGCCACTTACTACTTCGGTTCGCTATATACTACCCAACTAAATATTATACCGTACCTATAGGCAACATTCATATCACGGAAAAAGATCTCACAGATCGACCAATATTGTCATTTAAATGTCTGAAATTCTACTTACCTCAGGCAATAATACATCACTCTGAAATTAGAGCAGCATAGATAGCTATCGCTTAGCAACGTAATAGGTTCATTTGTATTCGGGTTGCAAGAGAGCAGCACTGTAACGAACATCGGGCTACGTACAGAGTACAATTGCCGATGTTAATATTTACCATCTGACGCCGACGACTAATTGCTTAGACTGCGCTTCGCTGCGTGGGTACTCGGGTGCGTAATGTGACACATGTAAACCATTCTAGGGCCACAACAATTAATTGCATTCGAATTTTAAACACTGAATCGATTTGTATACCATTGAATGTGCGTTTGCTTTTATAATAATTATTTGTTTTTATTTTATTTTATTTATTGCGTATAACCACATAGTTATGTGGTATAAATTAGTAATTAGTAATTTATCATAAATAGTTCTGATGATGAGGTAGTTAATTTGAATCATAAGTATGATTTTCTCATTGATATCAATGTATGACGTTTATTAGTTGGACCGATTTCAAAGTTTCTTTTTCTGTTTTATAAATTACGCCTTCTGAGTAATTCAAGTTTCAGCTATCTT
>WUAW01012039.1:0-15979 GCA_017165845.1 Thaumetopoea pityocampa | reverse complement strand
TATATATATATATATATATATATATATATATATATATATATATATATATATATATATATATATACATACAGTCACACCTCTTTCCCATTGTGGTAAGCAGAGACCACTTCTTTCCACCTGCTGCGATCGTTTAATGAACAAATTGGATATCCGCAGCCCACAGTTCGCCCCCGTGGGCAACGAGACGTGTCGGGTGGCAAACCACGACGCCGTCATTTTATGAGGTTCAAAAGTGACTAAGTGTTTGTATATATATATTGTATATTCTATTATACATAAACTAGTTTTACATTATAACTACCTACGACCTTTCAAATATTAGGTCCTTTAGTTGCTCTGTCAATGCGTGAACAAAAAACAAACAAACACATATTCAACAAACATTAACTAACATTACAGATTTATTGATACAAATTAAAAAGTAACCTTTTAACAACTCTGTGTAGTTACATAGCGATAGTAATTTCTTCGGAAAACCTTCCAAGAGCCGCAGTGTCTGCCCACCCCACTTATCTGCACTGCTCGCCTGTTTATTGCTGCATAAAGCTATTATCGGTAGAGATTGAGATCGGAATGGTGGTGGGCAGAAAGAATTCGGCTTCATATTAGCTAATTTTACGCGATTTCGTACAAAACAGACTTAAGGTTGACCCGTTCAAAAAAAAACATTTTTTTTTAATATTTCAGCACTTTTAAACAGTTTCATATCTTTTTACGAATGGTTCAGTGGCAGTGACACTGCCTTCTGAGCCAATTGGTCCCGGGTTCGAATCTTGGTAGGGACAAACTTTCTGTGATGAACAAGAATGTTTTTACTCGAGTCATGGATGTTTAGCTACAATCCAATCCCAATTCAGGGCTAAATGCATGTAAAAACCAATGCATGTAACCAATGCATGTAAAAAATGTGTACACAGTATTATTATTATTTTTAAAATCACAATCACAATGACCTACGAAAGAATTGGTCTGTAAAGGAGGTGATCCTCACGGATGGCGAGAACTCGGTGGTCGCAATTTTATATAAAAATAATTCTACTCTCTTATTACCCTGGTACACCTGATACACCTATTAGTTCCGAAGTCAGTTCCCGACAGACCCACAGAATGAGATGGAGATGCCTGTGCCGTATAGCAAAACTTATTAGTGTTTGGTGTGTAATTCGAATGATATAAATTAAAACTGATATATAATTATAAATATATATTAAAACTAATTAATTATTGCTGTGTGGTGCCGACATAATACTAGTGTTATTTTTATCTCTTTCAGTGGTTGCTGTGAGAACCAGCTCAGGAATGTACCAGAATAACAAGCAGCAGCATAATCTTGTTATACAATCAAAATCTGCTACGATCTGTAACATGTCTGCCAAGCGTGGAAATTATGGCAACTCTCCCCTCCTTGAGGACTATGTCCAGCAGTGCACTTCCACTGGCTAATAACAATGATATATTAATAAAATATTTCGTATGCTTAAATTCAAATGAGTCTTTATATTTATATGCGGCTTATATACCGATTGCCTTATTGAAAGATGTCGCTTAACAAACTGCAAATGGATTCTGTTGTATTATATATAAATCGTATCGAGAACGCGCGGTAAAAACCATATAACTTTAACTAAAAATAGTTTTAAACTAAATTTATTTCACTGGTTACTATTGCATATAGTAAATTCAGTTTTCGTTCCCCAAACCAAACCGTCGTTGGTTTTGTTAGTCCAATAATTTACAATGAGCGTATGTAGCCACTAATGTATACGTAACTGAAAGGAATTCCGCTGCTTTGGGTTAATGTACATATGTTGAATATAACTATTTTTGGGAGCAGGTCGGCACGTTTGGCCCAAGCTGCCCTCTCTGTGAGCACGTGAATGCACTGCTCAAAGCTTTTTAGCAGATAGCTTTTAAGTAATTAAAGTTGGTTTTAAGATTTCAAAAAAGGTTCTTTCATTTCGTTACTTATTATTTCGTTATTGAAAATCATACTTTTTTATCTGACTATAATGTTTTTAGTCTTTCGATTAGCTCACGTTTTAGATACACTTTTATACTTTCGACTTTTGGAATGCCTTTACTTAACAGTGAGTCCTACCTATCCAAAAGTCGTCTGGAAAAATTAATATTCCGGTAAGTCTGGCTAATATCTAGTTTTACTGTTCATTGTGTTTATAAAATCTATTATAATGGAATACAATATAGTCTTTAGCAAACAGACATGTATCTGCGAAATTTTAAAAACAATCCGCTCAGAAGTAGAAGGTAATACACGTTGGGATATGTATTGGGCTGTAGTCTACCACGCTAGCCTAGTGCGGATTGGTAGACTTCACACACCTGTAGGGGCATGAAGGATTATTCACGAAGTTTTCCTTCTCCGCTGAGCACATCAGTGTCTACAATGTAGACTATACATAAAATAGAAATAACTCGGTGGTGTGGAACTAGGACCGAACTCACGACCATTTTATAGGAAATCGTGTCAGTTACCACCAGACTACCAATGTACATTAAGATCACTAGACTAAGATCTTATTCCCCCAATATTTAAGTGGCAAATAAAATTGTTATCAATCACGGACCAGACGCGGCGCTGCGGAGCCGCGGTCTATGCGGATTACGCCCGCATGTGCGATCACCCTAGACTTTGTTTTAATGCCCGAGGCACACATATAGAGCATGTTAGTCAATTAGTAAATTGACATACCAGCTACAAAAATTATATACGAGTATGGCGGGTTGCCTACACGATATACCGACGTTGAAAGGTAATAGGGCATAAGCGACATTTTGGTCATGAGCTATGTACGCCATCCTACTTAAAATTGTCCGCTTTTTCGAATGCGCTTATTCACATGGCTCTACAATGACTTTTTTGTCATTTATGATATATGATTGACCTAATCAAGATCAATTGATCTAAGTGGTATTTATACCACTTAGATCAATTCATCATTCAATCATGACCAAGCCATCCAGAACCGCGGTTTTAACCACATAAAATAACGTCGAATCAAATAAAAAATACTTTGACAATTAATGCTTTTATTGTTCTTGATTGGAGAGCTATTTCCATTTTCACGATGTGGCATTTAATAAAAAAAGTTATGTCCATTTTTTAACAATTTCAAACTTTAAACTGCTCTCCTGAACAATTTGGTTTTTGTCGCTTATACCCTATTACCTTTCAAGCGTCTATATCGCATGCCTGTAGCTCAAATAAGAGTTATTTTACAAGTGCCTACATCTGTCAATCGAACGTATCAAGTCACTCCGTTTTTCGTTTGAATAAAAATCTATTATAAAATTGTGTTGTATATAAATCTACAATCAAATGTAAAATATTATTATTTAAACATTATTATTTAAAATATTATTATTTATACATACATACATTCACGCCGATATCCCATAAGGGTAGGCAGAGACCATAGTACATACTACATACATACATACATACATTCACGCCGATATCCCATAAGGGTAGGCAGAGACCATAGTACATACTACATACATACATACATATTGTCACGCCTCTTTCGCATTGGGGTAGGCAGAGACCACTTCTTTCTACCTGCTACGACCATTTACTGTAGCAAAGTGGCTATCCGCAGTCCACATTTCGCCCCCGCGGGCAACGAGACGTGCCGGGTAGCGAACCACGACGCCACCATTTTATAAGGTTCAAAAGTGTTACTGTACCTCATTGTGTTCGGAAAGGTGTATTAAGCAGGGAATATGGAATTTAGGAAAAGGACTGCAAGGTATAGGATACTACTATCTCGGAAGGAGTAAGAAGAGACAGTAGTAGCTCGGGGGTCCGGGGTCGCTTACACTTAAGTCTATTTGCCGGACAGGCTAAAAGACTAAGTATTCCCTGACTAAATTATTATTTATACTATTTGTAACAATTGTTATATGTCAAATTTTGAAAAATCAAAATTATTCTAAACCAACTACTCAGATCGACTAATTAAGGGCTACTGAAACCAAATCCGTCGATGGTTGTTTGTTCGGCCTTCACGCAAAAAACCAGTTGGTTGATATTGGTTAAGCTATTAGAGTCTTAAAGGTACTATTCTAACTTAAATATTGCTGTATGTTTCATCAAATCGATCCAGTAGAATTTAAGATACAGCTTGATCCCTGTTTTAGTAGCCGCCGTTAAGGTACGGGAGCTCAAGTGAGTGTTTCTAAAGCTTTTTATATAAATGTAGCGAAAACGAACATTCACGCGGGCGGAGCCATGAGCAAAAGCTAGTATACTATATGTATACATGTATACATGCCTATACATATGAATTCTGATAATAATACAAATCTTTTTGGGCAATCTTATTAAAATATAATAGCAAAACGACGATATTATTGGCCAAACGTGGCAAAAGTAAATTAGCCGAGAGAGGAGGGCGCGAATGAAGAGGACATGGTCGTGACGTGTCGAGCGAATTGCCCGCCATTGAGCGCGCACAATGAGGTGCGCGCGCCGGCGGTAACTTTGTTTGGTCCTAGAGTCTTTTGTTTAGATTTTTCGATGACGTGTCGTATAAATGATTTATTTATTTACTTAAATACCCGTTTTCATAGCGACCACTGGGCAGGTAGAATTTTATTTGGACCTATAGCCGCTATAGTATGCTGTCTGCGGGCGGCGAGGGGGGAGCACACTGTCGGCGCGACTTGGCGGTCCCTGGGAGAGCTTTAGGGCTCTCGTGGAGGAGAGGGAGTGATCCTGTTCTGAAAGAAGAGGCCCGTTAGCGATCATGACCAGGCCATCCAGAACCGCGGATGACTGCTCACATGATTCCCGCGCTCTGGCGCAAGGGCCAAGGCGGACGCCGCACAGTTTTCGGTGGGTGTAATTCTCACATAACCGTCGTGCTGTGCCCTCGGCGCGGCGGTATGGGTCAGTCATTTTATGTACGTAAAAAAGGTAGTTTTTTATAACATAACAATTTATATTTACTTTCACTCTCACGCCAGACATACTTACAAAGGTAGGTAGTAGCATTCGTCATAAGCACACACACATTTTGCCCTGATATTTTGATCTTTCACCGAAGGCACGTCATCATTCCCAGTCCATATCGTCCCCACTACAGGGGCACGGACCTCCCCTGATCAGAAGGAGGATTAGGCCGTAGTCTAACGCGCTGGCTTAGTGCGGGTTGATAGACTTCACACACCCATGCGGGCATGCAGGTTTCCTCACGAAGTTTTCCTTCTCCGTTAAGTACATTGGTGTCTACAATGTAGACCGTACATGAATTACAAATAATAACCCTTTGATCGTAAGCCGTGTCTAAAACCACTACACCACCAATGCAATTCAAAATGGTTACTTTTTTTTAATTTCATTTTTTACTATCACACACCGTAGAAAAATATCTCAAGCATGCAGGTTTTCTCACTCCTTCAGTTTGAAGCGAGTAATCATTAGTTATTAAATTACTAATAAACAAATGATTTCAAAAAATCAGTAGCTTTAAATTCATACTTAAAATCTATGACTGCACGCATAGTCATATGTAACTAGGCTATCGCTACTTCCTTTGACTCAAAGAACGCTGCATAAAAACCAATGAAGACTAGACTGGATTGAGTTCACATTTGATTTATGTATGAAATTGTTTTCGTTTCTATCATTCGTATACAAAACGAAACAGTCAACAAACATTACCCGAAAAGGCGGGACGGAGTTGTCACAGCCCGTGACAAATGTACGCCAACACTGCCCTTCTCGTGTTGTCGAGATTGCCCCCATGGAGATACCGGGCATATATCGCCGTGGTCTCGTGGAGGCTTAATGTGTGTTGGGGTGTAGCAATTTAAGGCGAGCGGGATAGCTTTGTGCCGGTGGTGTGAAGTAACCACCTAACAGGGCATACAAGTCGGTCAGAAGGGGTCACTCCTTCTTCCTTAGATAGTAAGCACCGGAAAATTGAGGTTTTGAATAATTTCATTGAAATAAATGAGTTTGAATGTACTCAAGTAGCTTATAATTAAGATCCTATATCGTTACATGAATATATTTAACATAGAGAATTTTGCGCTTTATTTGAGACACTTAATACTAGAAAATAAAAAATGTTTTCCATATTGCTAAACAAATTAGTAAATGCTAAACAAAGTAAATATAAAGCAAATGTAAGTAAATAAGTGGAAATACATTTCTCCACATTTATGTATATGTACATATATACATATCAATCACTCAATGCTGCTTTGTGTTAGATTGAACCACTCAGTGCAACTGTGAGGTATTGCACTCCTCAAGGACAGGTCTTCGGGCGAGTTCACATTGTTTCACCTCTACCTCACAACAGGAAAGCATTTAGAAACGTACTTTATCGAAATGGGTTTCGAACATTGTAAAAGATGACGGCAGTAAATTTACCAGAAATTGGGAAATAACATTCGCACCATAGTTGCCGGTAGATTACACTAGAGGCGACAATGTTGGTACGATTTGTACTTATCCATAAATAGTAGTAGATGGTCTTTGTAATATTATTGTCTCTGCACCTTACATTTTAATAGATATTATGTTTTGTGCCTCTATCCTTCCAGCAGTATATGCTACTATAACAAAATCTCTCTCCTTTCTAATTGCTAACTTCATTTATGATTCAGCAGTAATCCCATCACTAAAGTACATCAAAAGAACTGCCACATTGTGTCTTTGTGTAATAGATACTGTTTTGTGTTATCCATCCAGTAGTAAAAAACCTACTTCTTCTCACTCTAGTCGTGACTCATCGGCATTCTCATCCAATACCCAAAGACATATAACGCCAGTCGCAAATTTATAATCATCAACTTGTCTGCAACATCATAGCTCCCAAGTTATATGTCCACCCCCTAATGTCCGTAGATCAATTCACCTCGCATTTAATCTAAGCGACACGCTTAAGGACGGCCAGTGTATACATTTGTCAGCCATGATATGTCAGGTCACGTTACAGGAACATAGGACTTAATGTGAACGTAAAGTGGAACTTCCCGTGTGAGTATTTCAAGTCATATCATAATTTCAAGTGGGGACAGTACGTTTTAGAATATCTGTTGTATGTAAGCGCGTCGTAGAATCAGGAAGTTCTAATTGTTGAACTTTGTACTTCTTCAAATATATCTTAGATAAATAAAACTCATTTGCCACAGATGTTTGTCTGTGCATCATTTCTAAGCGACTGCATTTATTTGGCTAATTGTTTTTTTTTGTTTGTTGTTGTTGTATTTTTAATTGTCAGGACAAGGTTTATATGAAAGAAAATATTTGAAATATCGCACGAAAAAGTGAAAAAAATGAGTTTAAATATCTCTAGCCATTATAGTGCCACGCAGCGCGATCGCCATTGACGCGTAATACATATTTCAACATATTTTGTTTCGGGCGGCATATTTCGACGAAAAAAAGAGCAGCTCGACCGCCTCGATCGGCATTATTCGCAGATAAATGAAGGAAGCGCTATCGCGCTTGGACATGGCACAATACGACATGCATTTTTAAAAGTTCCTGGCACTAAAACGGCTAGGGAAAAAATGATTAAACACAGTGGCTAGAACCTACTTGGGAGATTTTAAACATATTAACAGATTGATTTTCATTTCTTCACAAGACAGAAGACGGAGTTTTGGCGGCAACCCGAGTGAAGCATCACTCGAAGTTTTAAATAAACTCGAAGTTTAAAATGTTAAACATTTTATATTAGTTTATTGTGATGTTTTATATATAAATTTGGTGTTGTTTTGTGTATTAATCGTCAATAATCGTGAACAATATTGAAATTTTGGAATAAAACTGTGACTAACATAATAACATAATAACTGTGAATAACAAAGTTATCGTATTTTTCAAGGCGATATAGGCCCGTGGGAGTTTTCTCTGGACAAACTGATATTCGTCCGATTGACTTCAAAACTCCCAAGAAGCAATAAAATATAACACACCACTATTTTATTGTTAACTTGAAAAAATATTATATTCCTTCAAAATATATACACTCGACACTGGCAGAAATGGCGCGAATTCGTAGCCGATTGCCATTCACTATAAAAAATAGAAGAATAAGAAGAAGACAGAAGACCGGCAACTGTTATCGTTGTCGTCACGGACACAAAACGAATTGCCTTCAGGCTTGGTTTGTTTCATTGTTTTTTTTTTAATTATACCTATTTTATCTACTATTATAACATTTTTAAATGTCAAATTTTGTAAATCAAAGATTATTAAAAAAAACTCCTCAGAGCGACTAATCAAGGGCTTCTGAAACCAAATCCGACGATGTCTGTTTGTTCGAACTTCACGCAAAAACTAGCAAGTAGATTTAAGTCAAACTATTGCAGTCTTAAAGGTACTATTCCGACTTAAATACTGCAGCATGTTTCATCAAAATCAGTCTAGTAAAATTGAAAATGCAGCTTGGTCCCTGTTTTAATAGCCGCTGTTAAGGTAAAAGAACTCAGGTAAAAGTCTTAGGCTTATTGTATAAATTGAGAGATCGACCACGTACTAGCAAGCGCAGTGTGGGACGGCCACCTACGAGATGGACCGACGACCTGGTGAGGGCCGCTGGGTCTCGTTGGATGCAGGTGGCCATGGACCGGTCGCGCTGGAATTCGATTGGAGAGGCCTATGTTCAGGGTGTTCTGTGTTTCCGTTATGTGAATATTTGTAAAGTCCTAGGGATACAGGAATTAATCCTAATGCGGGAGTTGTCTATAAAAAAAGCTATCTTGAATGGGCATAATATCGTAGAGAAAACAAAAGGTTCAGATAATCAGTTATCATAATTTGTCCAAAACGCTCGCTAAAATGCCTCGAAATAGCAATCTTAGGATTTAATGCCCAGACGTGGTGAGCGAAATAGGAGCCAATAATCTTAAGTATCACCAAGTATGTTGTAGATCGGACATCACCATTATCAATCTTTTATTATACATAACTATGTAGAATAAAACAAATCTTACCTACATGAGGAATTAACACGCTTTACAAGCATCTTGGAAACTATACCTAATACAGGTAGGATTCTTTTTGCTTGATAAAATACTCCCATTTACCCGGGTGTATTCATCTGATTTTCGCAGTAATTACGAGAAGAGATGGAGTAACACTAAAATTGTGCATATAATTTGAAGATGCTATGTAGTAAATGAATAGAAGGAGAGACAAAATATAAGAAATAAAATTTGAATTCAAACCTTAATAATAAAAGCCGAGGTTAATGTACGACAGAAGAATAAGTTATTTGTTTAAACGGTGATTATTTTGTTTCAAACACTGACGTTATAAATCATAAATTACTTCCATCTGCTAAACATGAATCTCAAGGAGGTTGAAGCGAGAATTGAAACAATAACTCTTGTAGAATCAGTGAACAATGCTCTAGGAACCGACACTGGGTACGTCTAAAATAGAATATTCATTACGACTTTACCTTTAAAATGGTGTCTGTCTGAGGGGAAATCATTAGCATTTCCCTACCATGGGACCGGCCTCTTCTAAAGTTTCAGGGATGGTTGTTGGACTGTCGATATTTACCAAAGCATTTTAATGCCGCAGTAAAAATAGACTTTATAAATTTATATTTACTCAAATTATTTTTTTTTATAATAGGGCCGATGAGAAAACGCAAAATTTTCGCAGTTTATAGACGTTTGCATCACCAAACGAATTACAGATGCGTTGCCAGTCTTACAAAAAGCCATTTGATTTCGGATTCCATTCAAACTCATTTTAAAATTTTAATAAGTGTAATTTTCAATTACTCATCAATTGATAAATGTCAAATTTTCAAAACTGAAAGATATTTAAAAACACACTACTCAGATCGACTAATTAAGGGTTTCTGAAACCAAATCCGTCGATGTTTGTTTGTTTGTTTGCTCGGCCTTCACCCAAAAACCAGGTGATAGATATTGGTTAAGATACTACAGTCTTAAAGGTACTATTCCGACTTAAATACTGCGGCATGTTCCGTCAAAATCGGTCTAGTAGAATTGAAGATACATCTTGCTCCCTCTTTTAGTAGCTGCGGTTAAGGTACGAGAGGTCAACTAAAAGTGGTTCTTAGACTTTTTATATAAATATATGTTTGTGTCAGGATTTCTCATGTAGCGGAAAACAAACAGACATTCACGCGGGCGAAGCCGCGGGCAAAAGCTAGTATCGTTATAAAATCATGATATTTTTTTTTTTATAAATTAGTACGAAATCTTTTATTTTAATCTCAACAGTTTATATTCGATAAAATACTATAGTGTCTGTATCCTTTTATACTACATCAGTTACAACTATTTAAAACCTATCTTTTGAAAAGAGATTTAGTCTGCCATATTATAATTTAACTGAATTCTCATCTGCTAATATTTATATTAACAATGCTGCTGATGCTTCGCTTTTATAGTGTTGAAGTTACCCACAGTTGTACATCGTTATAAACCTAATTAAAAAAGTGAAATAGAAATCTGTTGTCTACTTAAGAGATGTTTATATGGTTTATATGCTTATATGTATATTTGTTTACTTCAAAACCATAGCATTTTTACGAAATAGAACAAATCTTAGGCTTCGTCATTACTTAACAGATTCACGCGACAGATTATTCATTATCCATCATCCCCATTCTATAATCGTACCCATTACAGGGGCACGGACCTCCTCTGATCAGGAGGGGGATTAGGCCGTAGTCTACCAAACTGGCCTAGTGCGGGTTGGTAGACTTAACACACCCATGCGGGCATGCAGGTTTTCTCACGAAGTTTTCCTTCTCCGTTGAGTACACTGGTGTCTACAATGTAGACCGTACATGAATTAGAAATAACCCAGTGGTACGGAACCGGGATCGAACCCATGACCTTTCGATCGTAAGTCGTATCTTTAACCAATTAACCGCCAATGTACCTACTTAACCACCAATGACAGATTATTAATATATATTTATTTATCCCATCACCACCACATTCAACTACTCTGTTCTATGTGGAATGAACATATCGACATAGGAGCCCGATCAGTGTGGACAATCTTACATTTTGTAAAAAATAATCGATATCCGTTGAGCTAACTACGATGGATTTTCAATAATATGCTTTCACTTTTGAATCATATAGAAAAACATAGATGAAATATTTAGTAGAAAAACCAGGATCGAAGGGTCAAGATATATTGGAGCTAATAGCAATAATAATATCGATATTAAACGACGCACATCACTAGCCGCTATCCGTATCCGTACAGTGTATAATTGCGCGTCCTCTTTTCAGGGGTGAAAACACATAAATTACACCTTTTATTCGTTCCCAATTGGTAGTGTTACCGCGTCATTCTACCCCATATTAAAATACACTGAAATATTACCTGATATTAATGAAACGCGCCGATATTAGGAGAGATACAACTCGCAAAAATGCTCTGCTTTTATCAATTGGTTGCAATCCATTTGTACTAATCAAAAGTCTCTGTGGTCGGAGGTTAAAATACTCGTAAATTATTAATTCTGACCAGTATTATGAGACCACATTTGACAAGCTATATAAAACAGTGAATAAATCAGCTAATAAAGATTTAGACACCACTAATACAAAGTTAAATACTAAATATTTAAATAAAATGACAAATTACCATAGGTTTTTGAAAATTTCACTACTATTGCAATATAAAACTTTACTTCTTAGTGCGGGAGACTTGAAAGAAAAAATCATGATCATAGAATTCAATTAGAATGGTTTGGCCATTTAGAAAGAATGAGTGAGGTTCGATTGACGAAACGAATATACCGGGCAAATGTGAGTGGAAGTGTCGGAAGAGGGCGCCCATGAAAAACTTACCTTGATCAAATCAACAACTTGTTTCAAAAAGGTCAAGTTTAAAGTACCCTTAATCGAGGAAAGTGTATGAAGAGATGTACCTATTGATATGGATGAGGCAAGAGAGATGTGTCATGGTCGTAGTATGTGGCAAACTGTGGTCTCTGCGTACCCTTATGGGATACTGGCGTGAGTGTATGTATGTATCATAGTTTTCTCACTATTTTGTGCTATTGCGAAGCAACTTGTGATTTATGATAAATTTAAAAAGAATCATAATCCTTTATGCAAGAGCAATACGGAAGGGGCCTCCCGTCCGTTTATTGCTTATCAAAGATCCACAATTAATCGCGCGTTTATCGCACTTTCCTATTGCATAATAGTAATAACGAAGTCATAGAATGATAACTAATGCTACCTACAAGTATGTAAAACAATTTATATTATAAACAAAAAATATTTTTCAGATAGGTTCCTTTTAAAAGTTGATGAATAAATCTTTACTTTCGTATCATATTTTATTTATTTATTTATATATCTTTCTTATTTTATTACATATACAAGCAAACCTAAGGTCTAAATCGTTTTCTACTGTTTGACTTTTCAGTAATGTAGAGATAACAATAGGTGTAAAAATGAATCGGTGTAGTTATCACCACCCCCAGTCCATATCGTCCCCACTACAGGGGCACGGACCTCCCCTGATCAGTATAGTTAGTAATTGAATATAACATAGAAATATGTTCACAGTTGTCAATTATCGATTTATTGACCTATTTCATTTCTTTCCATGTCCAGCGATCTCGTGGTATCTTATGCAGGTTCAATATTTGCCTACGTATCCTGACATCGTTTGAGTTTGTCATCATCTACGATAATTTAATGTAATAAAGACGTAGGTTACCTAACCGATACTGAATAATTATTAAAGCTAGTCATGCAGAAACTTGATGAAAGTATGCAGCAAATGATCAGGAATAAATTTCTGTATGGGGCTGGCTTAATAATAGCGTCACTCCATCTCTTCCTGTAAATGCTGTGGGAACCAGCTAAGGGATATGCCGGGATAATGGGCAGTAGCGTTATCCTTTTTATCACTCAAAGTCTACTGCGATTTCTAACTTTCCTGCCAGCCGTGAAGGTTATGGCAAATCTCTTCCTATTCAAGAGGAGGCCCATGTCCAATAATGGACTTCTACGAGCTGATGATGAAGTACTTAAGTCATCATCATCATCATTTCAGCCCGTAGTTGTCCACTGCTGAACATTGGCCTCTCCAATCGAATCCCAGCGCGACCGGTCCATAGCCACCTGCATCCAGCGAGACCCAGCGATCCTCACCAGGTCGTCGGTCTATCTCGTAGGTGGTCGTCCCACACTGCGCTTACTTACTAGTAACGTGGTCTCCATTCAAGGATCTTTTTGCTCCATCGGCCATCCGATCTTCGCGCTATGTGGCCTGCCCATTGCCACTTCAGCTTGCTTATCCTACGGGCTATGTTATGTACTTTGGTTCTTCTACGGATCTCCTCATTTCTGACTCGATCTCGCAGAGTACTTAAGTAATACGTTTATTTACGAGAGCAAAACATCTGTGGAACAACATCTGTGCAAACCGTTGCAATTGCTAGTGTTTACGTAATCAGCCTGCCGGCATTTTATCCTGTCGAGCTAATGCGCAGCACACACGTTATGCTTCGTTAGCTCACAATCGTATCACGCTGACAGGAGACAGGAGGTATACGCTTCTGTGGGGATTCTAATTCAGTTGATTTACAGACTAGTGTGTGTGAGTTTGGGAAAGTGAGGGACAATAAATACATCATGAAACGAAAGTAAGGATTTGTATGTCTACAGGTAATAATTAGGTAAGGAGTTATATCTTATTTATACTATTATAAAATTGTTAAATGTCAAATTTTCAAAAATCAAAGTTATTTAAAAAAAAACTACTCAGATCGACTAATTAAGGGCTTCTGAAAACGAATCCGTCGATTTTTATTTGTTTCTACGAGCTTCACGCAAAATCTAAATCGCAGATTTTTGGTCAAACTATTACAGTCTTAAAAGTAATATTCCAGCTTAAATACTGCTGCATGTTTCATCAAAATCGGTCTATTAGAATTTAAGATACAGCTTGATCCCTATTTAGTGGGCGCCGTTAAGGTATGAGAGCTCAAGTAAAATTGGTTATAAGGCTTTTGGTATAAATATATGATTGTTTTGGGATTTTCTATGTAGTGGGAAATCGAGATTCACGCGGGTGGAGCCGCGGGCAAAAGCTAGTGTTTAAATAATTTAATTGGCAATTTTTATTTTTATTATTTGGCAGTCTCCCATCGTACATTATGTATCGCGTTCATAGCAAAATCTATAGAATAAACTGCTGTAGGCGGCTTTCCATATCTCTTTTTTTTTCTCACAGCACAACACCTTGCAAACAAATGTAGGAAATGCCCTTGTATCAACTGTGATTACGTATCCAGCACCATATCAATGCTGTGTTTCAACATCACAGCATTATGCTGTTCTGGTAACTCTTTCGTCTGTACCAAAAATGTAATTTTCACAAATCTGTGCTAACATTAGTTATTCGAGCTCAGTAGTAATCTAGTTTATTTTTCGCTCTTTTTTTATATTTTAATATATAAATTTCTTTTTATATTTTAATATAAAAATTTAAACTAATATTTACAGTTTATAAAATTATAAAAATCTACAATAATATATTTTACTTATTGATGTACGAGCATGGAATAATAATAATCATTATTAAGGATATTTCCATCAATTTAGAAATTTACAACCGAACCAGCAAATGCAACATAGATTCTACCTCGGAGACGTCTGGCAGGCAAAGAACGCGAAGTGCGGCGCTCTCTTTTATATTATACTAGCTTTTCCCGCGGCTCCGCCCGCATGAATGTCAGTTTTCCCCTACATGGGAAATCCCGACACGATCCTAGATTATATAAAAAACTTAAATCCACTTTTACTTGACCTCTCGTACCTAAGCGGTGACTACTAAAACAGGGATCAAGCTACAGCTTGATCCTTGATCCAGTAGACTTGAAGATACATCTTCAAATCTACTTGACCGATTTTGATGAAACGTGCCGCATTAATTAAGTTGGAATAGTACATTTAAGACTGTAATAGTTTAATCAAAATCTACCTGTTGGTTTTTGCATGAAGCCCGAACAAACAAATAAACAAATATCGACGGATTCGGTTTCAGTAGCCCTTAATTAGTAGTAGTTTGTTATTAAAAATCTTTGATTTTTGAAAATTTGACATTTAACAATTTTATAATAGTATAGATAGACACTACCTACTGGTAGCTAGCTTGACGTGTTGTTTGCCGCAAACTCAGCTGCGACATGATTCGTGGTATAACTATTGTTTCATCGGGGTAGCATCACGACTACCAAACTCGTATTGAATTGCACGATTGAGATAACGTCGCGTAATACACAAACCGGGACGGATACGGTATTTGTTGCCAGAACGTTCTATTATCACATGACAACAATAGTAGTAGCAGTAACCTAAAAGCCAATCTAAACAACAATCTAATTTGAACTTTATTTGCAAACGTATTGAGTTGAAATCTTTTTATAACAACCACATAATAATTTTTCAGTTATTAGATATAAAATTATAAACAATCTAGTCACTCATTGGCAGCAAGTTATATTTTCAATTTTGCACTTCCTTGTATACGCAATAAAGTCGAATTTTGGTTGATAACCTTCCATACAAATGATACATGTGTATCTATCATTGCCATCATTGGGCTGGCTTTCGAATCACTTCGTCTCTGCGGAAGGCAGCTAGCTATAGTGGGTAAACTGGCAGTAATACAATCAGAGGCGATCCGCCAACAATTTGTGGGTAACTACCTTCTACTGTGTGTGTTGAATGATTTATTGATTGAACTTAATAATAATATGGACTATTGTAAAAAAAATGATTACCGACATTTTGGTCGAAATTAAGGTAAATATTGAAATACTATATTTGTGTGTTGTTTGGTCGGAGTGTTTGCCATGTATTTTGTGCTGTGTATGCGTGTGCATGCGTGCGTGCGTGCATGCGTGCGTGTATGTGTGTGTGTGTGTGTGTGTGTGTGTGTGTGTGTGTGTGTGTGTGTGTGTGTGTGTGT
>WUAW01012036.1:33013-48069 GCA_017165845.1 Thaumetopoea pityocampa | reverse complement strand
TATATATATATATATATATATAGTGGGCGCGCGACGACATCACTGCATGCTGGAAACAGCACGCGGCGTCCCTGGAATTTGAAAAAAAAACCTGTATCTGAAAAAAAACTTATAAGCTGCCCATTATCTTGGTGATGGTGGTATCCCATCCATCATCAGCTTGCTCTCACGGCATCCACAAGAAGAGATGCACTGACATTATTATTACGCCGGTACCATACGATGTAGCCAAGTGTATATTAGTTAGAAATAATATAACTAAAAACCATAATACTTTTGAACCTTATAAAATGGCGGCATCGTGGTTCACCACCCGACACGTCTCATTGCCCGCGGATGCGAAATGTGGGCTGTGGATAGCCACTTTGCTACATCAAACGATCGTAGATGTATGAGTGTATGTATGTGTGTATGTAAAAACCTATTTTTACTTATATTAATATAATTATGCTGCCTGCATAACTGGCAAGCTACACGCGATTCTAATGCTAAAAGTTGTTATCATAACACAACAAAGTCTAAGTTTGTTAGGTATTTATTGTAAGCAATTACTTGGCTTACTTCGTAATAGAGGCCATTATATAATTGTACTATAATATTTACTAATTAAAAACAATAGTGGAATCGATAAATACCGTTGGCTTTATATTTCTCGTGCACCATCAGTGCCTTTATAGTAATCGATTGAGATACCAACAGTTTATAGATTTAGAAATATAAAAGAACAGATATTCATAAATAAAATAGGCTGAGCTGCTGATAATCTATATTACTATTATAAAGTTGTTATATCTCAAATTTTGTATGTCTAATATATTAAAAAAAAACTAATCAGTTCGACTAATTAAGGGCTTCTGAAACCAAATCCGTCGATGTTTGTTTGTTGTAGCGGGTAGATTTTGGTCAAACTATTACAGTCTTAAAGGTACTATTCTGACTTAAATACTGCGGCATGTATGTGGCATCAAAATCCGTGTAGTAGAATCGAAGATATAGCTTGATCCCGTTTTAGTAACCGCCGTTAAGATACGAGAGCTCAAGTAAAAGTGGATTTAAGGCTTTTTATATAAATCTATGATTGTTTCGGGATTCCCCATGTAGTGGAACACCGACATTTACGTGGGCAGAGCCGCAAGCAAAAGCCTGTATTTAAATATTTCCCAAGTCAAGCAACTTGTCGCTCTGACTGTCCCTGAACAAGGCTTAACGCAAGTAATAGTGACATTACAACGACATTCACATTTATTTTTTTAAATGCTCGAAATAGAACTTGTTATTTTATGTTTATTGAATGTGAAATCAATTACTGGTCGATACTGAATTAAATACGCTGTGCAAGTACCACAACTATTACTCTATGTTGTCTAAGAACGACGATTGACGTTTTGAAGGAAAAACCCGTAGAGAGTCTAAAGCGGTGCAAAGATAGTCATGATAGAGATACCGGTAAATCGATAGCGATGGAATGTTGCTTGTTTTATACAAGCTACAATCTAAAGCGCCAAGCAATGAGTAGGATATTACACTAAGAGGAAGTCAGTAGATAAACCAAACTGGTAATGAAGAGGTTGTCTAAGAAGAGATAGAGATATAGAGGCAAAGTATCAGTAGAGGTCTAATAATAGATGCCCAGTGATTTCTACCGAACCTTAAAGGTCGACGATAACTTCACCATAGATAGCAATTTAAAATTTTAAAAGTGATTAGCACTTTAGCAGCTGTTGAAAACAAATTTGATGTTGATCAATTTGCAAAAATTCAATAGCTGAAGAGAGGGTCTACCTAAAAGCGAAAAATATGGCAAGTGGTCTACGAGACAATAAAGTTCGGGGACCTCTGGTTTAATTGAACAAGGATGGCTTGAATGATTTGAAACTAGAATAAAAAGTACAAATAATAATAGTAATTATAGGGCTAGAAATTAGTCCAATACGGAGTTGATCACGCGATAATCTATATTTGTAAAATGAGTTCTCCTTAACAGTATTCTGGAACAAATCGACAGAGTAACCGGCCGTAATAGTTATTGACATATTGTTTAACTGTAATAGGATTTATAGAGTGTTGGAGTGGCGACCCTGAATAGGAAGGCGTAGTCAACCCTCGACTAGGTGGAAAGATTAATATCGGTGGACGCAGGCGACTCGTTATCCTTGTCGGCGTTGTCGGCTTCCAGTCGGGCTCTCCAGTCCTGATGCCCGGACTTAATAAAAGGGTTACCCTTGGGATCGCGAATGTTTAAGGTGTGGGCCTTTTAGATATCTTCACTGAACTTGCAACCATTCGAAGGACAGTGGTATGAGTGGCTCCATGTCACTGTAAGCACTTGGAGGATACATAGTAAGTTCCTTGAGACGAGCTCAAGACGAGCATAAGACTGTAAAGGGGCACCGATAACGTCCTATTAAGAGATCTTGGAGCCCATCACGGAGTTGAAGAAGGCCACCGCACGTACTTTCAATGAGGTACAGTCCCACATACCGCAGTCTTTCTCACAGACGACTGCGAATCATTTTAAGAGTTTTCCCCGCTTCACAAAAAAAGCAACTCGTAATCTGCGATCATTAGAGGAGATCTATGTCCAGAAGTGAATGTCTGTGAATTGATATGATGTTGCAAATTCACTTTTGGACATAGACCTCTTGGATGAAAAAGGGTCTTGTCATAATCTCTACTCTTTTCAGGTGTTTTAGAAATTGCCTGTAGATATCCTACCCTAGTCGTTTCTCTTAAAGTGTGTATTCCGTACAACTGCCAAGAGTAATCTACATTTATCTCAATAATATATTGATAGTTTTATGTAAGTATTGTATTATGCAATTGTTAGAGTTTGCAAATTGCTATGATATCGACAATGTTATACGAGATAGGCCCCTATTTGCAATTGCTTGTTGTTACAGACAAATTTATGATACTTATCTATAACATAACTGACAGTGTAAATTATTTTGCAATAATATTGGTGTAAGGCTGTTATTAATCAAGTTTACGTTTCAACAAGCAACACAGTTTTGTCATTTAAATACAATAAGTTTATAATATTATATTAATTGGTTATTGTAATAATCTTTTTATTAAGGTAATATTGTAAATGATAAGGTAATATTGTAAATGATAAGGTAATATTGTAGATGTGAAAGCTTATATGGATGTTTGGATGTTTATTACTCGGTCATTCGCAAACCTCTCAACGGTTTTAGATGAAATTAACAGACAGATATACCATGCCCTAGATCAAGACATGTAATACTTAACCCTGGAATAAAAGTTAAATATTAATGTAATTTAAACTTTTCACGCTATCAAAGTCGCGGGCAGAAACTAGTTATCTATATTTCAGTTTATTTATATAAATGCGATAATGTGTTGGATGGTTTGTTCTTATTTATCGTATCGACAGAGTAAAAGATTGACGTGATTTTTTGCATGGATATAGTAAAAAGTACAGAAAGAAATTGTTTTTGACTGGTGGTTGGAGCCGCGAGTAAAGCTAGTAATTAATATAATTCATTTTAAATTGTAAAATGAGTATATTAAACTTGCAACTGGGGCTAAAATAATATTGTGGATATTTTTACAGAAATTGATTTAGCCCCAAACTAGCATTCCCTTATCACGAGTATATCGAAAATCATATAATAAATAAATGTTAGCCGTAAACATCTATATCATCATCATGTGACTCGAGTAAAAACATTCATCACACAAAGTTTGAATTCGAAGCTAGGACCTATCGGCTCAGAACATAGCACTGCACTAATCTTTTAGCTAAATAAATAATTATTTTCTTTATCTAATAAATTATTCATTTATTGTGTAATCGACCGGCTACATAGATTGATGAAACAACCGGTAAGGATGTAAGATTCTTTCATTTGTCATTATGAAACGATTTTTTTTTCATAAAATATAATATTTTCATACTTTCATAATACAATTTTATATACATACATATATACACTCACGCCAATATCCCATAAGGGTAAGCAGAGACTATAGTATATACTATATACATACAGTCACGCCTCTTTCCAATTGGGGTAAGCAGAGACCACTTCTTTCCACCTGCTACGATCGATAAAGAACAAAGTGGCTATCCGAAACCCACAGTTAGCCCCCGTGTACAATTTTGTACAATTTTGTATTATATTTTCATAAGACAATTTTGGAGAAATCTTGTATAGTAACAATCGGAGATCGTAATTGTAGCGTTCTTTGGGGATAGGATTGAGTGGTAGATGTCTCCGACCGGTTGTGGCTTTTTAGGAAATTTACCGAGTGTAATGAACTTAGTTTGATGAACTTAATTTCAACGTGCGATGAAGAATAGCTCCGAATGTAATGACAATGTAAGTCAGAATTAGGAATTTTTATTAATAATCCGAATTCGTAAGCTGGATTAGTACATGGATAAATAATATTAAAATTGACACACACGAGATTAAAAAGTAGAAAATAAGTCGTTTTAGACGTGTTTGCCGTTGTTAAGCTGTGAACTCCTTATTATTTATATATTTATTGCACACACCGAATGTTTTTAAATCAAATCAAATAATTTCATTTTTCATTTTAAAATTAAATAAAAATGTGTAAATTAATTTCATTGGAGTTGGAAAACTGGTCATTTCAAGTTATTAAGGCAGTCGAGCAGGTGTTTATGTTATTTCACTACGAATATGTCTACAGTGGGTTCTTGACCCAGTGCCCGCTACATTCGGCGCACCTCAACAGACAACTGGTCCACTATGGTACGTTATGTAACGATATAACTGGAGCAATTGCGCTGAAATCAACTTGTTCGGTGCTTACACCACCCGACTTAAAAGGACTCGCTCGAAGGCGCTGTTGTTGCAAATTGCTACATAGTAAATATCTTACATCCGCAGATATACTTTTACCGTCAATTGAATGTGCGTTAGGTGAACTTATTTATTTTGTCAAAAAAATACAGATGTGAAACTATCTGAGGACATAAAAAAATATAAAAATATACATACTGTGTTATTTCTAAGTTGTGTAACTAATTCTTATTTTAAGGATATATTTAGTATAAAACTAACATTATATACATATATGAAATAAAAAAAATATATACTTTAAAAAGTAACAAAATTGTCGATCTATCTCATTAATCTGCAGCTAATTCGAATTTGAATTTCATAATAATATTTACGCTGAAGTGTAGGTAATCAGGGTTGCTATTGAATAATCAAGAAAGTCCGTGCGAAGATCCCTAAAGCATATTAGAATTACTACTTTAACGTTACGAACTCAGGGTTTGGTTAGGTTATATTGTAACCATTATTTCTGTAGCTTCTGAGTCATCCTCTCAAAAAAATAAACATTACTCTGTTCTATATGCAGAATCGTAACATCGTCATAAAATTTTGAAAAATCATTATGTAAACAGGTTATAAAAAATTGCGAAATGTCCTGAATATTAAAACCGTTTAGAACCTAAGATTTTATTTTATAATACAATACACATGTCTTCCTTATACTTTTTTAGATATTATTAAAACGTAACTTTTCTCCATTTCAACACTTGGCGTGATATAGTTTCGGTAAGAACTACCCATATCAGCCAGGTCGCCAGCATTACGTACCCTCTTAATAGGCAATAAATAATGAAATACATTTTTCATTGATCGCTTTCTTTTTAATAATATTTTTGAACACTTTTCTCAGACTCATTGTTCTAGTTCCAAACTAGGATCCCCTGTATCTTGGGTACTAGACAACTATATACATACTTGTATAGATAAATACTATACATAAATAGATAAATACGTCCATGATTCGAATACAAACCTTTGTGCTCATCACACAAAGCTTTGTTCCTACCGGGATTCGAACCCGGGACTCATTGGCACAGAAAGCAGGGCCTCTGCCCACTGTGCTAATCAGTCGTCTTTTATTTTGGAGTACGAGTCATATTAACTAATATAATACAATATCTTTAGTCCGATTTAACTAGTATGCTAATTGTGTTTGCATAAGATTATATTCCTTTTGGTTAAGATACTAGGAGTGTTAAGAAGCAGTGATGCATGATGCAGTCGAGTTTTCGGGCATCTGGAACGACTCCGAAATCAAATTAGCCATCAATAAAAACAATACTGATGAATTCAACTCATCATATAATAAATAACATACAATATACTTATTGCTAGATCAAAAGGCCTCAAGTGGTAATGGTTGGCAAGCCGAGGCCATTAATTAATGTTTACACAATCATATTAAAAAAAGTTATAATTTGAAATATTAAGTTGCTACATTGTGAATTATGTAAATATTACACAGTCTGTTCTAGTCCATCGAATAATAATAAAATTGAGTGTGCTTTGAATTGAAATTTTATTAATATTTTAGAATAGAAAAGCATACTATTTATTGTACAGTACTATAACAAATTTTACAAACATTAAATAAGAGATAGAATTAATTAAATACTATTGGACGATATTGGTGCTGATTCTGTTGTAACAGATAATAATTAAATTTAGTCCCTCCATATCTTTTTCTAATATCAAACGTCAAAACGAGATAGCAAATATTTATAGGGAGTACCGATCTACATTTCTGTTAAACGATTCAAAAAAATGTTGCGTTTTTGCATATCTTTAGTCCTTCTTTTAATTTTGACGTGTGTAAATGAAACAGGTAACACCAAATGGCTTTTGAAAATTTTGGAAACATTTTTTTGTAAAAAAAAAACAACTTTTGAAAACACCAAAATTTTGGCGTTTGACATTAGAAAAAGATAGAGGAGCTAAAATTACTTAAGTTCTGTTACAACAGAATCAGCACCATTATGGCAATTTATCAAAAGGTTGTTCGGAAGAGAATGATATTTTACAAATTCATCAACTTTAAATGTGTTTTTGACAGCGGCGTGGACCCCTTGCGGTTAAATGGGAGGGGAGGGGGGAGGGGGAGGGGAGGTTCAGCACTTTGGGTACGAGTGCTATAAATTAATGCGTCGTCATTTATTTTTATAACACTCCAAGTGATGCAAGCTCACAATAAATCTTACGGTGTGAAGGTTGTTCTTGTAAATTCTTGGGTTATTTAATATAACGGTATTTAATACGGTGTTTTAAATAAAGTTCTTTACACGTGAACACTTAGAGGGTATATATTAATAATATATGAAATGAATATGTTGATTTCTTTATGTGTAAATAATGTAAATTTGTTTTGTGTTTTAACAACGGTTCAACAAATAATTTTTTCTTATGTCGCCTTGCGCTGTTTCTCTACCTTGGTATAATCCTAAGTTTGTTATTATTTGGTGTAGGTAGATGACAGTAGCCAACGCCAAGTTACTAATCTCTCTCCAACTGATTATACTTGCCAGAGTTTCATCATCATTATCATCATTGGAATGGAAGGAAGTAAGTGTAAACATTAGCTTAGCAATTCATAGCTTAATTTTGTCATGAATATTAAGTTATATAATGGTCGTGAGCGTTATTTATGGCTAAGTGTTCCACAGCCTCAAGTTATTTTCGTAATTCAACTCCTGCGCATTCTAATATGGTCTCAAGCCACACGACCGGTACCATGGGTGGTGACGAAACACCGTGTTCGCTGTCTGAGTTTACTCAGTCCACGGCCAAACTGCTATGCGTTTATCTAGTGTAAGATGCTTCCACGACATTTCTATTATATATACTTACATACACATCACACACATATGTATAATCAATACAATATAGGAGTACATATCACAGTACATCTTATATTATTATAAATTATATTATAAATGTCAAATTTTGTAAATCATGAGAGCTCAACTAAAACTGGTTTTTAGGCTTTTAATATAAATCTATAATTGTTTCGGAATTTCTCATGTAGCGGAAAACCGACATTCATGCGGACGGAGCCGCGGGCAAAAGCTAGGAAATCTAGATGATTGTATCAGGATTTCTCATGTAGCGGAAAACTAACATTCACGCGGGTGGATCTGCAGGCAAAAGCTAGTTTTATTTAAAACTATGATTGTTTCGGGATTTCCCATGTAGCGGACAGCCGCCATTCACGCGGGCGAACTTGCGTGCAAAATCTAGTATTTAAATATGAAGATATGTGGTATGCTCGATGTCTGAGCGAAACGATCAGAGATCCTGGAGAACATCAGCGTCGCATATATTGCCTGGCATCACGCTGTGCTGCGTTCCCATTTGTCACACTTATTTTTTCTATTTTTTTTTTCTTTTTTCATGTGTTGTACATATATTATTATATTATAATAATGCATGTAATATTTTTAGATGTATAAAATAAATTTACCTTTCTTTCCTTTTTTTAAGCGACTTTTCATTAAGATACATTGCGAGCACAGCCGTAGCAAATCATTTATGTGACACAAGTCAACACAAAGCGGTCAAGCCGGTCAGTTTTTGGCAAATGCTGCTTTTATGGTAAGAGAATTGTAGCTAACAAATAGATCTACAAATCAGAAGTCTACATATCTCTACCTTTTGTGAATAAACACAATAGGCAGTTGCTTTTATATTTTGATAATCAGAATATGAATCCTTATCAAATTATATAGTGTCATCATCATAATTCTTTTGTCAAATATACATAATATGTTTCTAAATAGTATAAAACAGTTCCTGATGAATTTTGATGCGGTTTTCATTATAATTTTGAGAATTACTTACGATAACTTCATTTGTATAATACATTCTAAGTACATTTATAAAAAGTAGAGATAATTTGTGTTTTGTAATCAAATCTACACAAAAGAAGAATTTCGGGCTAACGCTGGTTAAACCTTGGTAAACATACGTACATACACTAACGCATTTTCTCTGCTTCTGCAGCGAGGAATCGAACCCCGGTCTCTCGCGTAATCAGCGTGGGATCGGAGGTGACCATTATATTACCGAAGAATTGGGGCAGACAGAGACCACTTCTTTCCACTTGCTACGATCTTTTAATTGGCTAGCCATGGTCCAATTTTCTCCCTCGCGGGAAACGAGACGTGTCAGGCGGCGAACCACGACTCCGTCATTTCGAAGGTTCAAAAGTAATTAAAGTTCCTCATTGTGTGCATATGGAAAGAGAATAAGGCAGGAAAGGTGTCTTGAGCAAAGAATATGGAATTTGGGAAAATGACTATAGGAAATTACTATTTCAAAAGGAGTAAGAAATGTCAGTAGTAGCTTGGGAGGCCGGGGTCGCTTATTCATATTTAAATCTATTTACCGGACAGGTTAAAAGACTAAGTACTCCCTGACTTTATGAGATACATTAAAATATGTTTAATTAAAAATTTTCGGTCTTAAAAGTCTACAGAAATATCTGCGATGACACGTATCTCCTAAGGTTAAGTCATATTACCCGTTTTTTTCTTTTATATATTAATAAAAAAATAATAGGTTATTCGACTAATATAGTATGGATCCTTATTTATTTAAGTATGCTAGTTCTCTTGGGCATTTCAATGAATACTACAAGAAATCACAGATTTGATATTAACCCATTATTTCCCAAGCATCGAAAACATTGGAATTTTTTGATCAAATCTTTAAATTAAGTTCATAATATGTTGAGAAATAAATTTGTTGAAAAATATTTTGATAAAAAATAAAATAAAAAATACCTTCCTTGCTGAGTACGGCTTATTTCGAATGTATACCACAAGTTCCCAAATTATATTTTGTTTATGTTTTTATTTGTTATATATTTGGTAGAGGTCTAAAAATCAGTTTTATGTACTTTGAAGTTGGTAACTTTTTTCTTTTACTGTATTTAAAATCTTAATGTTAAATCTTAAATCTTAATGCTCTCCTTGAGGTAACAAAAATGATCAATTTGAAAAAAATACATTAAAATTACGTAAATATTTTTTACAGCGAAAAAAAATTATTTTATTAGAAAAATATTGTAATAATATGATTTTCATCAGAAATAATAAAAATAAAGACCTAACATGTAAAAAAATATAAAAATAGTGTCTTAAAAATAGGACAATGGGGAGGAATGGGTTAAGCGTATTAAGAAATTAAAAAAAAAATGTTTGCGTGACGAAACTTGTGAAGCTTTTTTTATCGATATAGTAGATATAAATCATTATCCAATTAAATATATTAATTATTACATTTCGATTTAAATATAGGCAATAATTTTATGGATACAGTAAATGTGTTGAAATCAATCGGACACTTAAAATACTTGGTGCTTTTCGAGCGAAACCGAGACGGGTCACTAGTTACGTATAATTTATTACTACTAGTATCTACTAGTAGTAATAAAGAGTAACTCTTAAATTATAATATCTATTATAATTTAAGAGTTTCACTCTACCGGAGTCGCAATCGCCCAATTTTTAACATACTAGCTTTTGTCCGCGGCTCCGCCCGCGCCTGCGTCGGTTTTTCGCTCCACGAGAAATCCTTAAACAATAATAAATTTATATAAAAATCCTTAGAACCACTTTTACTTGACCTCTCGTACCTTAACGTCGGCTACTAAAACAGGGATGAAGCTGTATCTTCAATTCAACTCAACCGATTTTGATGAAATATGCCGCATTATTTAAGTAGGAATACTACTTTTAAGACTGTAACAGCTTAACCAAAATCTACCAGCTGGTTTTTTGTGTGAAGCCCGAACAAACAAACAAATAAACAAACATCGACGGATTTGGTTTCAGAAGCTCTTAATTAGTCGATCTGAGTAAGAAGTTTGATTTTAAATATTTTTAATTTTTGAAAATTTGACATTTCACAATTTTATAATAGTATAGAATACACTAGGTTTTACCCGCGACTCGGACTGATTCGATCGTTTTGCACGATCGTCTTGGTGTAGTCCACACGAATCTCGATTTTCGCGCTAAAAGGAAAATTCCGTACTTACAAAAAAAAGTCAAATCCAATTCTACTTGGCCCTCGTACCATAGCCACTACTACTGAAACAGGGATCAAGCTGTGTCCTCAGTTCTATTTGACAAATTTTGCCCTCAATTATTCAAAATGAGTTAGATTTTTTGAAATATCTTTAATGTACAGACAATGAAGTTTTACAATTACATAATAGTATAGATAGATAATATTTAATATAATGCCTTATGGCCACACACTTGCTTATCGCCCAGAATATAGTGTTTAATTTTCTACTAGAGATCACTTTTCCGCGTCGATTTTCCACGCATGCTTGGATCGCTTTAATTATATATCTCCAGTGAAACGTCTACATAGATGTAGTGAAACATTAATCTGCTTTAATGTACGCGGAACATGTTCCAGACCAACATTGTAATTTACAATGTTGTATAACAATTAATAATAATCAATTAGTACTGATTACAAAACAGCCTTGATTAATGTGAAATGTTTCATAAATCCTTAGTCCAGGCTTACAAAACATTTACAAGAAGAAATAGCACTATCTCTCCATAAGAGTATCATGGTAGAGAGTTATTGCATACCACTCTTATAAATTTTAGACAAATTATTATATATATTAAATTTTAGACAGTTGTTAAAATATTGAATGAATCAAAACATTTGTTGCCTGTCACTCAAATCTGAGTGGGGCGGTACCATTGCAAAAATATCGCTTACTCGTATCCGAGCGACTAAATTTAACAAAAAAATATTTTGGTTCTCAAGATATGAATTTATAATACCTTACCTATCTATAATACCTAAACTAAATTTATAATACCTTATAAATGGTATAATCTCATTACAAAGGATTAATACGTTGCTTTTTGAATTATGTAAATATCATGTTTAGTTCGGTTTTTATGAACTTTTTCCAAAACCCCAGTAAATTGCTCCAGTTCTTGCGGGTATATTCGCATAGGCACGTTTTCGCCCGGCAGTGAATGTGTTAAAAGAAATCGAAAGTTCTCATTCATGAGCCCCACGGATTTAGGCTACATCTGACAGTGTTAGAATTTTATAAAGTAGATGAGTGGGAGAAGTAAGGTAAATATATTTTGACACTTCTAGTAAATATATTGCCATTAAAACAGCAGATAGATCTCCGTTGGAGGTAATATTTCCAATGCATGCTAAGAATGTATTTTCACTGGCCACAGTATTTTGATATCATTCTTCCGTGGTGAGATCATTCACACTGTGGTTACCTAGATATATACATACATACATACATACATGATATACCTTATTATGTTCTTGTGTAAATAGGGTAACGCGTATCAATAGTGAAAGTGAAACATTATTCTTGCTAGGTTTTATATATAGCTAGCTGTTGCTTGTGGTTTTACTCGCATGGTTCTATTTACCCTGGCATTGTCTCAATCTAAGCCAGGGTTTGCTTCGTTATTATTAAAGATGCAGTTGTGAGAACGATTAAAAAAATATGTTTGTTATTACTTGAGATACGGTTGTGAGGTAGATTAAAAAAAATAACTACCAATTGACGTCATTTCAGTCAACTTTCACATCCAAACCCAATAACACACAAATGATAATTTTATCTGCATCTGCCAAAATTACTTTAGTTAAAATCTTATAGTACGACGTTACAGTAAAGCTTTGAGCTCTCCATATAAATGCTTAGATATAACGGCTTGATTTCACTGCATCATCTAAAGTTAGGCTCATAGAAAATGCCTTAGGTATTAGTCTATATTTGCATGTAAGTGTTAATAATTATTAAATCTATTATAATATATAATAATAATGTTCTGGACACTTTCAAACACACATTGCTCTAGATCCAAATTAGGATTTCCAAAATAGAAAGTCCCAAAATGGGATATTTAAATTAACACGTCCATGACTCGGATACAAACATTTGTGCTCATCACACAAAATTTGCGTCTACCAGGTTCGAAACCGGGACTCATTGGTACAGATTGCCGAGTCGCTGCCACTGTGACGATCAGTCGTATAGTAATGGTAAAATGAAAGTATCTTTATTTGTATCATCCGTCTGCGTTTTTATACATAACGAGCTGTTGCCGGCAGCTTCGCTTGCGTGTTTAGTGATTTTAATCTTTACTTTTAATTACTGTAATACCTCTTTGTGGTGTTCCATTTTGGGGCAATAATTACTTACTACATACATACATACACTCACGCCGGTATCTCATAAGGGTAGAAAGAGACCACAGTTTGCCACATACTACGATCCTGACACACCTCTCTCGCCTCATCTACATCCATACATCTTCTCATACACTTTCGTCGATTAAAGGCGCTACGAACTTGGCCTTTTTGGGACAAGTTGTTGGTATGGTTAAAGTAAGTTTTTCCTGGGCGCTCTCTTCCGACACTTCCGCTCACATTTGCCCGGTATATTAGTTTCTCTCGTCTTTTAAGAATTACTTAACTAATTCAACGTTATAGGGGTAAAGTTTTGAAAAACGTCTATATACACGAGTATATAGACGTTTTTCAAAACTTTACCCCTACTTACTTTACTACTTCTGGTGAGAAATAAATGTATATGTACGAACATATACATTTATTTCTCACCAGAAGTAGTTACATTGAATTGCGTGCTTCTTACTTTGTAAATGCCGGACTTCCATACTTCCATTATTATTTATTCATCCCTTCATTTTTTTTATACATTATAATATCCATTTATTCATCCCTTATTTAAGCCCTTTAGGGGTAAAATTTCCAATAAAAGTTTTCTTAGACGATGCTTACAATATTAAAGATATCAACTGACAAAATCTCAAGTTTGTAGTCCCCCAGCGATTTAGCCTGTGCGTTGATGAATCAGTCAGTCAGTCAGGATAAATAAATAATTATTTATACATTTATATATGTATTATCTATACATGTATAGATAATATGTAACTATTTTTATTAGCTTCGCTTTTCGCCCACTTTTAGACGTCCGAATGATTAAGTAATTATAATTATATATGTACAGTATATGTCAAGTAATTAAATATGTATAGATTATATAAGTTTTGGTAAGTTGTATGCACATTCGGAAAAGTTTATAAAAAGTCCACGCAGTTGGAGTCTTAGGTTAGCCAGCAAATAAATATAAACACAACATTTTAGTGGTAAAATAGAGATTAGATTAATAGAGTTATGTATGTCATCCTATTAAAAATTGTCCGATTTTTTGAATACGCTTACTCCCATGGCTCTACAATGACTTCTCTGTCACTTGTGCCTAAGAAAAAAACTCAATCGATTGATTGATCTAATCAAAATCAATTGATCTAAGCAACATAAAACCACATAAAACAAGGTCGAATCAAATAAATTAATGCTTTGCCAATTATAATTTTATTTTTCTTTATTCTAGAGCTGTTTCCATTTTCACGATATGACAATAAATAAAAAAGTTATGTTCATTTTTCTGCTGTTCCAAACTTTAAACTGCAGCTCTGAACAATTTGTTTTTGTCATTTATACCCTATTACCTTTCAAACGTTGACATAGTTTCATCGTATGATTATATCTCGTATATCTCATACCTTTATTCTGAGAATTTAAATACAAGAACCGTATGTATTGTAATAGTCATGCTGCGAGGCACTAGCATAATAATGGCGTTGGCCCATCTCTTGCCGCGGATACTGATACCAGGAGCAGCGTTATCGTGTTATTAAATCAAAATCTACTGCGATCTCCAACATGCCCGCCAGCTGTGAAGATTATGGCAAACCGTACCTTTTTGATGAGTCCAGCAGTGGACTTCCACATGCTGACGATGATGACGACGACGATAATGATGGATCATATGAGTGTATCAACGCTGCGCACTCGCCGGTGACTATATCAATGGGTGCTCCAGGGTTTGAGTTTAAATGAAGCGAAGTAGGTTCATTTGAACTCAAATTATCAAGTATATACATACACTCACGCAGATATCCCATAAGGGTAAGCAAAGACCATAGTACATACTACATATATACATACAGTAACGCCTCTTTTCCATTGGGGTAGGCAGAGTCCACTTCTTTCCACCTGCTTTTCCATCAGCAGTCCATATTTCGCCCCCGTAGGCAACAAGACGTGTCGAGTGGCGAACCACGACGCCGCCATTTTATAAGGTTCAAACGTGTTAAAGTTCCTCATTGCATTCCCACGGCT
>WUAW01012031.1:40798-55084 GCA_017165845.1 Thaumetopoea pityocampa | reverse complement strand
TAGGTGTAACACATACATCCACGTCTATAACTCGCATCCTCACTGATACCTGTTATGTCATTAAAACTGAATATTATTGGGTGTAACACATACATCCACGTCTATAACTCGCATCCTCACTGATACCTGTTATGTCATTAAAACTGAACATTATTAGGTGTAACACATACATCCACGTCTATAAGTCACATCCTCACTGATACCTGTTATGTCATTCAAACTGAACATTATTAGCTGTAACATTAGTATAAGAACTACATATCATACCTACTGTATAAATACTTGTTAATTTCCCTGAGGGACGGAAACCTGGTGTCCTGAAACGCAAGCCTTCAGCTTAGCTTTAACCCAGTCTTTCCACAATTATGTTTTAAATTGTCAATGTGGCTATCTGCTTGTTATTATTGTTGTGAGAAATAAATATATTATTGTGATGCGCGGTTTATTGTCATTGCTGTTATCGCGCGTGGGCGGTAACCGCTGGATATACCTAAAACTAGCGTATTTCCTATAATGAACCGTATCGCTACGACATAAGGTCGAAAGTCCACTGACGGTGGGACTTGTTTACAAAAACCCGTCATGTTTACGTTGTATTTTTCCACGGTTTCCGGCGAGTCCCCGACTGTTCTCGAAACCTGGGTCCAGCCTATATATAGATCCGATGCGCTCGCAGGGAGCCAGTTAGTTGACGGCTAGCGATCGGAGCGATTCGGAGCGAACAAAGGCGAAAGGAAAACTTGGACGAATACCTGCGTGTACTACGGTTACTGAAACTTACTCTGCGATTGGAATAAGTTATTTACGGAAGCTTTCGACAAATATGTGCTTGGACGACGGTTACTGATTGTACTCTGCGATTCGGATACTTCTTTCTTCGTAGATAAATTAACACTTTTCACGCAAGCGGCATTTAATTTACCCCCGGCCCGTAACATTATTATTATATTAATTGCTACACCTNGACGACGGTTACTGATTGTACTCTGCGATTCGGATACTTCTTTCTTCGTAGATAAATTAACACTTTTCACGTAAGCGGCATTTAATTTACCCCCGGCCCGTAACATTATTATTATATTAATTGCTACACCACACCTCGTGTTATTTTAACATCACTCGGTTGAAAAGTGTATAAAAGTGTATATTTACACGGAGAGCGTACTGCACTGCCATAAACTATGGCTTGTGTTTTGTAGTCTTTCAAATTACTAAGGCTTACTTTCTGTTAAACGTTATAAGGCGTCAGTATTGTTATGTCATGATGTTACTAGCTTTACCAATTCTGGAGTAATTAAATGGATATTTTACCACCTTTGAAACTAGGTTAACAACTACTAAACAGGCTGAGGTCAAGCCGCTCCTTCATGTAGATCTTTTATCGACTGGCCGCTGATGTTTTAGTATTATCCATAGTTATAAATTATGAAGACGTGGTATTTAGTTGAAAGATATGTTATATATACACGCTTTTGCCCGCGGCTCCGCTCGCTTTAATGTCGATTTTCCGTTACTTGGGGAATGCCGAAACAAACATTTATGTAAATTTTATATAAAAAGCCTAAAAACCACTTGAGCTCTCATACCTTAATGAGGTAGGTGTACTGTATCTTCAATTCTACCNGGCCGCTGATGTTTTAGTATTATCCATAGTTATAAATTATGAAGACGTGGTATTTAGTTGAAAGATATGTTGTATATATACACGCTTTTGCCCGCGGCTCCGCTCGCTTTAATGTCGATTTTCCGTTACTTGGGGAATGCCGAAACAAACATTTATGTAAATTTTATATAAAAAGCCTAAAAACCACTTGAGCTCTCATACCTTAATGAGGTAGGCGTACTGTATCTTCAATTCTACTGAATCGATTTTGATGAAATATGCCGCAGTATTTAAGTCGGAATAGTAGCTTTAAGAATGTAATAGTTTGAGCAAAATTTTCCCACTGGTTTTTATGTGAAATTCAAACAAGCAAACATATATCGATGGATTTGGTTCCAGAAGCCCTTAATTAGTCCATTTGAATAGATTAAATATCTTTGATTTACAAAATTTGACATTTAACAATTTTATAATAGTATAGATGTACGGGTTATGCATATTTATATCGCAGAATAATGGTTCCCACAGAATACATATGTACTTGTCCACGTAGACAGAACCGCGGTAAATAACTAGTATGTATATAAAATTCTATAAAAATTCCGTGTACGGTATCTGCGCGCGGCATCATAAATTTATTGAAGCATAGAAGGAAAATGATTAATTGAAATAAGATTACTTGTAGGCAAGAAAAAAAATTATATTTGAGATAGAAAATGCGAATATTACATCAGCTTAGGGATAGGATTTTACGTATACAGGGATTATTTTTGTATGCTGAAAATTTGAAAGAAATTTGTTCAAAATGACTACGAGAGTCAAGAGCCATTATTCAATTTTGATAAATTATTAAGAGTGGTTAGTAAGAATCTTCCTAAACCTTCATGTTTAACATAACTTTAATGAATGAAGGAAAGGATTTAGGAGGAAGAGTACATTTCACACAGCACTCTATTCCGTAATCTCGATTCGTATCGCAACCTTCGTTTTAAGGTGTCCAATCTATATATATAAAATTGTTAAATGTCAAATTTTCAAAAATCATTTTTTTTTAAAAACAAACTACTCAGATCGACAAATTAAGGGCTTTTGAAACCGAGTCCGTCGATGTTTGTTTGTTTGTTCGGGCTTCACGCAAAAACTAGCAGGTAGATTTTGTTTAAACTATAACCGTCTTAAAGTTACTATTCTGACTTAATTAATGCGGTATATTTCATCAAAATCGGTCCAGTAGAATTGAAGATACAGCTTGATCCCTGTTTTAGTAGCCGCCGCTTAGGTACGAGAGGTCGAGTAAAAATGAGTCAGAGACTTTTTTTTATATAAATCTATGATTGTGTCGTAATTTCCCATGTTGCGGAAAACCGACATTCACGCGGGCGGAGCCGCGGGCAAAAGCTAGTATCTATTAATTTTCCTTATCAGTTTACCGAGTGTGACGATAAATGTCATTGTGCCCTCAAGTATCGCGCTTTTAAGTTTATTTTTAGCGGATTGTTACGTTTGTTGAAATATAATCAGCTCGCTAATCAGGCATTGAGTTTTAATGATTGCCTCTAAAGAGACTTTTTAAGACTTGTACAAGGAGCCTAAAGAAAAGAGGTCAGACGGTAATTGGTTACCTTAACTCGCCCTCCAGTTACAACGTTTAGCAATAATAGCAAGCCCTATTAGGCTTATACTGTCTCAAGTTTAAACAGTTCGAGATTATTTTTATGAGTCAGCAAGGTCATGACTTTATATGGACAGACTTGGTAAAGGTATGATTATATGCATCACAGAATAATGTGACAAGGAATACCTAATTAGTTAATAATAACAACATCTTACTTTCTCTTTTTAAACGACTTCAAAAATGAAGGTTATCAGTTCGAATCGTATGTATGTGGGCTTGTAAAAATGTGTGCCAATTTTCATAGGTGTACGTAAATAATAAAAAATTATAAAATAAATGGGGTATTTACTTAGGTAAGTGAACACTTTTGATTTAAATTTTCGATTTTTTATATTGATAAAAGAGGATACTTATTGTTTTTCCCTTTCGTTCCTTTCAGTTATTCTTTATTTCTTTTGTATGTTGAAGTCAGTTTAATTTTTTAAATTACTTTTTTCTAACTTACAGAAGTTAGCATGACGCGTTTGGATGGATAAAACTGATAAAATATTCGAGCACTACACAATTCCCGTGCTTGTATTGGGAAATAGTTGCATTATTAAACGCTGAACTTGTGTAATTATGGTAATTTATTTTTAGTAGTACCCCTACGCCTTGTTCAGAGGATATAATATTAATATGTCCAACAACATTCATACAAGCTTATGATAAAACTACTATCAGATTTTTAATATCTAGAATACGACTCATAGGTTACAACGGAGTACCTGTTCGTTCAACCACTAACAATAAACGTTTTGTGCACACCTATTCGTCGCCACTTCAATAGTAGTAAGAATATAAAGCGTATAGTAACCTAATAACATTTTTAGAACACATTTTGATACACAACTAAAATTGAACAAACATATGTATGAAGAAGCATTAAATAATGTATATAACAATTGGATTATTGCAATGCATTTCGGTTCGTAAATCTACAGATACCTAAATGTTAACACTGGTATAAGACATAGTGTCTCAAGGGAATGGCGAATGGTCAAAAGAGTGGCGAGAGGAAAATCATTTTTGTTTATATTCTACGTAATAAAGAAACCAAAAATGAAAATTATAGTCACTTACGTAGATTGATACGCGAGTAAGCCCAACTTTCGTAACCTACCCCACAAGACAGCAAAGTTAAACACAAACATTGGAAAGCTGAATCGGAGACCGAATTGACAAATAACTTTTTAAATAAACTAGCTGTTGCCTGCGGCTTCGCTCGCGTGTTTAGTTTTTAATTTAGTTTTAATTACCGTAGTACCTATTTGTAAACGACGTTTGCGATGTTCAATTTTGGGTCAAAAATTATTAAACTAATTCTATATCACTCTCTTAGGGGTAAATTTTGGAAAAATGTCGATATATGTCTACATTTATTTCTAACCAGAAGCAGGTATATGAATTTTCGTTCAAAAGTGACGAACTTACCATATAAACTTACGACCCCTAATTCACCCTCTTAGGGGTAAAATTTTGAAAAACGCCGATACATGTGTTCATTTATTTCTAAACAGAAGTATGTATATTAAATTTCGTGATTTTTGCTTTGAAAATGACGGACTACCATACAACCGTTCATCCGTTGATTTATCCCCTTAGCGGTGAAATTTCGAAAAATTCTTTCTTAGTAGATATTTATAAGACAAAAGGCATCTACAATTCCAAGTTTGTAAGCAGCCAGCAGCTTAGGTTCTGCGTTGATGAATCAGTCAGTTAGTCAGTCAGGACAAGTAATTATACAATAGTATATGTATAGATAGATAGATTGGATTGAACCTACAGAAATCAATTTCGTCAAAATAATTTCGAATATTGTTGTTATACCAAATTGTTTCACAATAAAAACTGTTCTATCTCCGATTCCACATTTAGAATGAATGTGAGAGTAATGGTAACCTCATCTGATCAACTTTTTGACTGAAGTCAAATCCCAGCGCTTGTACTGTATTCACCGTGTCGTACTCCTATCTGTATACTATACTATTATAAAATTGTTAAAAATATCAAATTTTCAAAAATTAAAGATAATTAAAAAGAAACTACTCAGATCGACTAAATAAAGGCTTCTGAAATCAAATCCGTCGGTGTTTTCTTGTTTGTTCGGGCTTCAAGCAAAAATTAGTGGGTAGATTTTGATTAAACTATTACAGACTTAAAGGTACTATTTTGAATTAATTTTATTTTATTTCCCATGTAGCAGAAAACCGACATTCACTCGGGCGGAGCCGCGGGCAAAAGCTAATTATATATAATATTATATTTATTGTATCGCGAGGTGCAATTTGTGGCGACCTACTTCGCTCTATAGTACCAAGCATCCTCAATAGATGGCGAAATTTTTAAATAACGACATTGACATATAAGTCTGAATCACGCTGACGAAGTTTGATAGCGACTTAGTGTATGTTCCGACATCAACCGTTGGGGCAGACCCCACCAGACATAACATAAAGCCGTCTGGTCGAAAGATCATCCATTTTCCAATACTACCACTCCTGCCACACTTCAACCTACAGCTGGTGACATCCCGATTGATCATCAACGTCTTCATAAACTTCACTGTTGATCACTCATATCGATATACATTCTACAACGTAAAACATAGCCTGTTACGATCCAAGTGTGAACGAGTCTTTACCGGCGCGCCGCCTATAACGGAAACAATGTCCTTGCTCGGGGACTAGTAATGACATAACCAGCATATTGTCACGGTGACTCAACGGGATGTACCTATACGTCAGCGTTTACATATAACTGATTCATCGAATAAATTGCAAAAGCTAAACGATAGCGATATCTTCATTAAAGTCGTACGTTTATCGCAATTTCTGATTTCTCGTACGTGACTTTGATAATTATTGTAAGGATTTATAAAATAATCCTGCCTAATTACGTCTAATTATTCACATCTAAGTGTTTTTTTACATGTAAAAGGCTTTTATGCTATCCATTTTACTGTCCACTAGATGGCGTTACAAGGTATAAATTTTTATACCGTACATTCGATCGTCATGAAAATTCATATATATAGATATTTGAATACGGATATTCATTTTGCTATAACTCGCCACTAGAAGGCGCTATGCGAGCGGGACCATGAGCAATAGCTTGTATTATTTATAAAGCGAAGTTCATCTTATATAATACAACAATTTAATTAGATTTGAGTGTAACGCTGTATTCGCGAAGTGCTTTTTCAATGTATAGAAAACACGTGAACAAACGAGAATATTTATGACATGACATGATAGTTTACTGAAAACACAATATGGTGGGTGCTATTTAAACAAATATTTTGAAAAATAAATAAAGTTTGAGCGGTAAGCGAGCATCAAAATTTGTTAGTCAATCGTGCGATACGTTTGTGTATGTACATGGGCGAGCCAAACGAATCGAGTCATATAATAATCACCTGAGCGACTTGATTTTGCGATAGGGCTTTTAAAGCTGAAAATCGGAATAGTACCGATTTACATACTGCGACATGTTTCATCAAAATCGGTTCTGTAGAATTGAAGATATAGCTTGATCCCTGTTTTAGTAACCGCCGTTAAGGTACGAGAGCTCAAGTAAAAATTGTTCTAAGACTTTTCATATAAATCTGTGATTGTTTTAGATTTCCCATGTAGCGGAAAACATTCATTTGGAAGACATTCACGCGGGCGGAGCCGCAGGCAAAAGCCAGTAATGAATAATAAAATCAACAGACTGTTACAAAGTTCCTGCTAGGACGCACTGTCGTAGTGTCGGTCGTATTTTCGCTTCCGCCAGTTGTCGTACGAACGTCGATAAACGATCTCCGTTATATAAAGGCTTGTCAATTTATATAACGACAATTTCAATTCAATAGACATTGCGACAACGCGACCTAGTTTAGAAGGCCTACATTTAAAAAAAGGCTTTAATAGCAAAATTCTATTGATAAATCTGTGTACCCTATCACTTCCTGATACCAGTCCGTTTGCAACTTCAAAATAATCTGTGGTAAATTATTATAGTGGGCATATAGTGTTGTATGTATTATGTTTAATGCATTTATCTTTAATACTTTTATCATGTCATACCACTGTTTGTTCCAATTAATTTCCACGCAGTTGTCTTTATGATTCAAACAATTGAATCATAAAGAAAAGTAAGGTTTATTTAATACCGTTAAAATTATCACAAGTTATTTATTTATATATATTATATGTGTGTAATACATAAAAACAGATAAAAAATAAAAATAAACTATATGAAAGGGAAACCAGTACATTATGATGCCAGGCAATATGCTCGATAGTAATAGTATTCTGCTGGTTCTTTGGTTTAACAGAAATGCAGGTGGGTACTCGCTGAAAATGTTTGCTGTCTCGTTTTGGTGTTTGGCATTAGAAAAAGATAGGGAGAGTCTAAATTTAGTTTAAGTTGTGTTAAATCAGAATTAAAACCATTGTAATCTTGAACATGTTAAAGTTCGACTCACACACCAGTGTTATTAAAGAAAATAAAAGTTTCTTCTAAAAAGAGAATTAATACGACTAGATTCTCTTAATTTTCGCTGACTACCTACGGACAGATATTTGATAAACTAACCCGCTTAGGGCGTAAGGTAAAATGATCACTTAGCGTAAAACCAATTTTCTCTTTGTTGTGTATGATGTTAGAGGATGCCGAGATGGGGCCGACCTGCGCCCACGGCTGACCCGGCGCGACCTTTGTTACTCACTTGCGACTGTTTATAACTTCGTAATACGTTGTAAACATATTTAGAGAGAGATTATTCCATTCTTTATGATCACTGTATAGGTACAGGGAAAAAAGTACTACTCTAACCAAGAAAATATGATTTCTTGAAATATTTAGTATGTTTAAGAGAATATATGTATGTGTAGTCAAGCAATATCTAATTTATTTAAAGAGTATGACGTTCATAGAACAATATAATAATTTACATAAAAAATTTGTTATAATCGAAGAAAACCACTTTAAAATAAATAAAAAAATATCTTAATTTAAAAACAGCTAAATATATTTTGGAACTAGAATAATAACTGTTCATGACAGAAGATAAATTTTCTATGATCAAGCCCACTTGACTTCACACAAAACAGTGAACATTTTAACTGCAAGAATATTTTTTTTTTCAGCTAGAAAATATCTGTTTCAATAATTATAGTCATACATATGAGAGCGCATATTCTTGGCTTAATGTAATATATTTGCATACAAAAGAATGTGTTGTTTAAATAAATCGTTTTTATCCGTGTACAGGCAACTCGGAGACAACGCAGAGCCGAATCAGTTTTTGCGTTTGTAGTAGTGTACAGTCAGCAAATAAATATATAAAAAATACTTTTATATTATATTATTCTCGAAGTTGTTGACGAATATGTCTACCTCGGACAAACAGTGCGATTAGGTAAGTCCAACTTCGAAAAAGAGGTTAATCGTCGAATCTAACTCAGCTGGGCAGCGTTCGGGAAACTACAGGACGTCTTTTCCTACACAATACCTCAGTGTTTGAAGACGAAAGTCTTCAACCAGTGTGTATTACCAGTGATGACTTATGGTAATGAGACGTGGTCGCTAACTATGGGCCTTATGAGGAAGCCCAAAGTCGCTCAACGTGCTATGGAGAGAGCTATGCTTGGTGTTTCGAATCAGAAATGAAGAGATCCGTAAACGAACAAGAGTAACTGACATAGCGCAGCGTATTAGTAGGCTGAAGTGGCAATGGACAGGGCACATAGCACGAGCAACCGATGGCCGTTGGGGCCGCAAGGTGTTGGAGTGGCGGCCACGAACTGGAAAGCGAAGCGTGGGCAGGCCTTACACAAGGTGGACTGACGACCTGGATAGGGTTGCGGGAGGCCGCTGAATTAGGGCGGCGCAAGACCGATTTTTCTGGAAATCCTTGGGGGAGGCCTGTGTTCAGCAGTGGACGTCTTTGGGCTGAGATGATGATGATGATTATATTATTTATTTATCTTATTTTAATATTTTATTATTTTTATAGATAGGTACTTAATATTATACATAGTAAACGTAATTTAATATGTATTACTAACATCTAACGCTGCTTACAAGCGATTGATGCGAGAGTGCGAGGCACCTGGTAGCTAGCGCAAATGATTTATTCCGGTTTTACTGTGTGTACGGTTACTGTATGCACAAACAATACTACAGACACTAAATCACCTATAATAATATAAGGTGATTTATCTACATATATCGGCTTTGTAATTGTAATTGTATTCGTGTGTGGTGTGAGAATTTAGTTACTGTTGGCAGCCAAATACTAACTGAAGCAATTGAAATGTTCCACTGAAAGTATTCGGAACACGTGTGGCATAGAGCCAAAGTGTGCCCGGTCACTTTATTTAATTCAAGATCTCGCGCTGAAGTTGAATATAATTTCTTGTCTGATTATTGTACAAGAGCGGCCGGCCGGCCATACTACATTTGATATCTCGGAGGTTGGAAAAGTAATTCTATGCTAAAGGAGCGTGCAAAATGTCTAACTTCTGTTAGTTGGTATTGCAGCAGTAAATCAAAGGAAATTATAGTAACTAGTTGTGAACTCAAAGCTATGTTTTATTGGCTAGAAAATTATCTTGTTTGAATTCAAATTGAGGTTGCACGAAGCCGGATATTAGAGTTCGTGATGATTTGCAAGTTTTCATTATGGTAATTGGTAGTTACAAATAGTTAAGTCAAATAAAAAAAAAACATGGGTATAATTTATTTGCACTAGTCATATAATTACTTTAACAACGGTACTATAATTGTCAATTGAACTAATATACCTGTTGTATTATGATACAACAGGCAACAGCAATAGGCAACAGCAAGCTCGTTTATAAGGCGTGTTGACTGTTAAATCTATTAATGCAATTTCTTAGTCTACCCATAAGATCTTTTCACTTTGACGTCATCTTTAACTGGTGTTGAATATACAAGTAAGCAGAGAATAAAGATTAGTTTTCAAAAACGAATTCGCCTCATTTAACTAACTGCATTAAAGGGAGATGTTTTCTATAATACCCATGTAAATACATATGTATTTTTCGTCGTAGTTCAATAGTCGACCAATTTGAACCATTTTTTTTATTAGATACAGCTGCACCTAGGACCCAAATAGGTCAGTAACATTTAGTTCCGTAACATTAACATTCGATTATGAATTGATAGAGACATTCCGAACTGGAGTACAGAAATAATTAATACAGAACAGCAATCACTCGTAGTTAATGAAGTTATATAATTCGTTAGTACGGGGATTTATAACCGGTTTTTTATAATTATTAATTACGAATAAGATTATAAGGTATTCAGTGAATGCGCGATGTCAGTGGTGAAACTTCATAGAATCGGTTAAGGTCACCTACCGAGAGAGCTATGCTGGAAGTTTCCCTGCAAAATATAATTCGAAATGAGGCGATCCACATAAGAACAGATCACTGCATAGCTCAAAAGGTTGCATAGAGACAGTATGTGAGACACGTAATTCTTAGAAACAAAAAATATTCGTGTAAGTACTGGAGTGGAACTACAAACGCCAAACCGCGAAGCGTGGTGAGGGTCAACTCGCTACTAAGTAGGCTGATGACCACCACCATCAGCCCGTGGGAATCGACCGCTGAACACGGAGACTCCACGGGACGGCTGACTCCTTAAAAAGGAAGGATATGCCATAATCTCAACTCTCAGCAGATGTTTGAAGTTCGCAGTGGACTTTGACTGATTAACATGAATAACGCAGTTGCCCATTATCCTGGTAGATCCCTTTGCTGACTCTCACAGGGTGCACGGGAAGTTTTGGAGTGATGTTACTATTATGCCGACGCAACATAGCATTGACGGCATCGTACAGCGTCGATGACTATATCTGCTGATAATTAAGATGTCGGACAGCAGGTAAGATACAAATGGCAGTGTGTAATATGGCAATCCTTGGAAAAGGCCTATATCCAATTTTTGTTCTTTTTTTTCAGCTTCAACCTGTTGCTATATTTTTTTTGCAACAAATTTTCTATTTTTCATGCGCGTGATAAGCTTTCCTTAGGTTTTTTTTTTGATCCTAAGGTCTATATCCAATTGTGAATCTGTCTCGGCTAGTATGATGAATTCAAAATTACAAATTGTTACCTTGTTCTCGGAGATCGCGCGATTCTCGAGCGCGTACATAATAGCACGCGAGACCTTTGTCTCGAGTTCACGGAGCGCCAGGTCGGCGTCCACCTTGGTGAGCCGCTCAACACCCTCCACGTACCCAGCCCACGGGCCGTCCAGCTCGGACAGCAACGAGCCGAGACACCTGGCGTAAAGAAACATTCATGACAATATGAAGTTTGTATACAAATATCTTGTTGCAATGTTATTATTTATTTAGGAAACAGTACCTATATTTATAGGTACTGTTTCCTTTTTCGAACTAATAATTGTTGGCCGTAGAAGGCCTGGTCTTTAGAGTGTCATGGGATAAGAAAGGTGAATGCAAATTGCACTCCAGCCGTTGCCTTAGAGGCTAAGAGGTGGATAGGGACTAGAACAAAAGCACTTCGAGGTAGGGTCGAGCTTCGGATTAGGCAGTCGCGAAAGAATGTTTATCGTGGATTTATACTTCAGTACAGTACTGTGAAATGATGAATTATTTGTACATCTACCAAACTTGATATAGAACTAGACAGATCCCGTTGTTTTGCGATATGTTGTTTTGCTTACGGGTGCATAACGAAATCATCTTGTTTTTTGACTTTAATCTCGAGTTTTCGAAATATTTTTATTGCCTAAACATATTTACTTTATACCTGTATTTCACAAGCCAGACTTCGTAACATTATTGTTACTTAAAAAATAAATATTTTTAATTTCCAACATTTTATATCCTGTAAAGGCATTAGTTTTAAAATTATTTTAGTCTATACGGTGCCCGCTATGCGAATCAAGTCTATCGCGGAGATAATTTTATAATTTATTTATTTATTTTACACTTCATAGATAAAAAATGTAAAGGCGGAATTAATTATAATGCCTTAGGAATTTCTACCAGTCTACCTTAATTTTAGAAATTTACCATTAAATAGAATGCTACCCGACTTGTTAACTTTAACAAGTATGTATATTAAGTAAAATAATAATACTTATTATTATTTTACATAACTCACTGTTATAGTATAACTTATTTTATTTAACTACATAGGTAACTAAACGGTAACAAATTGCTCACTGAAATTTAAAATTATTGCCGCCCAGAGCGCCTACGTAAGCCACATCGTTTTATTAACATTTGACTTATAAGTAATTTTGTAAATGCATATGTTTTGGTCAAAATCTTATTAGTATTATAAATGGAAACAGTTTTGTATAAATATTTGTTACTTGATCACGCGTAAAAAATTAAATGGATTCAGATGATACTTGGTACACAGATAGTGTTCTATCTGGGTTAAGACATTGGATACTTTTTATCCCAGTAATGCGTTTCCATGGAATAATAGTTTAAATTTAACCTTGTCCTTGTTTTCATGCGGATGAGGCCGCGTGTAGGAATTAGTAAATAATAAAGATCGTGACATAAAGATGAAAATTACACTATGTAAACATATCATTACATTGAACCACGTTCTGAAATCGCAAGTATTTTGAAAGTGACATAAACAGAAAAATATGTAAACCTTTACCGTAAGACAAAACAAAAACAGTCTATTATGGCTGAGTAAACAAAAAATGCTGGCCTTTGCAGCTTTCAAAAGGGCGAGTAACTACTAGGCTGCGCCTACAAGGAACATTAAAAAGCTAAAGGGCACTTGGAGGCGAGCAATCTTGACTTTCACAGCTGAGGTTTATTTGATCTACAATTTTATTTAATAATTATATGAGTCACGGTGACTTCATCTTCCGACAGGTAGACAGAGGTAACGCTTTATTGGTACATCGATAAAAAGATTCACAATATCTATAGGTACTATCATAAAATTGTTAAATGTCAAATTTTCAAAAATCAAAGGTATTTAAAAATAAATTACTCAGATCGACTAATTAAGGGCTACGGAAACGAAATCCGTCGATGTTTGTGTGTTTGTTTGTTCAGACTTCAGGCAAAAACCAGCAGGTAGATTTTGTTTAAACTATTACAGTCTTACAGGTACTATTCCGACTTAAATACTGCGATATATTTTATCAAAATCGTACCAGTAGAATTGAAGATACAGCTTGATCCCTGTTTTAGTAGCCGACATTAAGGTACGAGAGGTCAAGTAAAAATGGTATTTTCTTTTTATATGAATGTATGTTTGTGTCGGGATTTCCCATGTAGCGGAAAACCGATATTCACGCGGGCGGAGCCGCGGGCAAAAGCTAGTAATAATAATAAAATATATATCGCATTATCCGCAATTTTTACAATTAGATCAAGGCAATCCCGGAATTAATTAGCTCCATAGTATTCATCTATCTATAAGTTAGCACTTGGCATCAAGTCCGTGCACTCTTTAAGAAACCATTAAAATCCGAGATCCGAGCAAATTATAAGAACATAATAATAAAACCACAGAAGTATACAATAGGCGACTTTAGCACTAAAATTTAGGGATGTGCGAATATGAATGACTTCAACAATCGACTTATTTATAACTACCAATTTTTCTCTTCGAATCTAAAATTAGTACTATGCTATTTCCTTTATTCCAATAATAATTATTAATTACTAATGGATAAATAGTTAAGATGAAGATAAGACAGATATCAAGTTTACCATTCACTATCCGACAAGTCGGTCGCTTTCGAGTCGAATGATTTTATATGCGTTCGAATCATGCGATCGATTTGTTGGTTCGAATGAATTTATTCGTTTTATTTATAATTACTCATCGCTACTAAAGTTATCTATCTCTCTCTTTCAAGAAATAAGAAACTACTTGTTTGTCGTATAATCTTTATTAAATTCCAAGGATTATTGTTACAAAATAATAATCAATTTAAGAATCGGTTTAAAATAATTTGCAATATTTTTACACCAGGTTAGTCTTTCATTTGATTA
>WUAW01012031.1:10148-22550 GCA_017165845.1 Thaumetopoea pityocampa | reverse complement strand
CACATTGCGCTTGCTAGTACGTGGTCTCCATTCAAGGACCTTTTTGCCCCATCGGCCATCCGATCTTCGCGATATGTTTAACTGAAGCACTATGTTTAAATGTTTAACACGTGTTTATCTGAAGCTTATGAATATACACTAAAAGATAGATTAAAATTATTAAATAAAAATTATACTTTATTGATAAAAATGATAGTTACTGATAATTGGCCGGATTTCATCTTAGATGAATAAATTATATTCAGGTCTGGAGAAAATTCAGTTAACGCCAGAGACATATAATCATCATGTATACATATTAATGCCACTATCTTAATCTCTTGATTGAGCCGTATGTAAAGCGTCAGCGTATGTCATTAGTTTATCTGTTAAATATCTTCTAATCCATTCAATCCATACATAATTTACCACGTACTTTACATAATATGCAATATATTTAGGTAATTTCCGTTTTTATTCCGTGATTTTATTCTATCTATCATCAATATTTATTCTATCTTATCTTCTTATACGTATAAATTCTAAAGATGTCACTGAATGAACGATACGTAATAAAATCTTTAGTTAAAATTTTTAATACCCTCGCTAATGACCCCGCATGTGAGGCGGTGTCGGTGGCGTAATAGCTTCAGCCGTTACGTTTTATGGTATATAAACTTGTACTAAATTAAATTGCCTCGTGTTTATATAATCAATAACACGTAGGACATTATTTTCTCCATAATTCAATTATTCACACACTATAATTCTGTAGACACAATCATTTCTATTTCTGTGCTGTATAATTTTGCTACAACCACAGAAATTAGGTCGAAGATTTTACTGAGTTAATATATAATTTATTTGCAACGTTTCTTGGGCTAAATCCAATAAAGTTTGACGACGTAAAAAAATTAATATATTTTTTAGCCTAGGGGAAATGTCTGCCGCATACCCTAGAAAGGTTATGCGGTACTTGCACCCACTAAAACCCCCTGAGTGATCTTCTCTAGCCCATTTTGCTGAAGCCGTGTGATTACGTGAGAATTTTGCCACAGCTACGGCGGGTTTTGGACCTGTCCTCATCTTCTGGGAGAACCACTGAGCTTCCCCTTCTTATGGACAGACGATACGTTTTTTGTATCTTTCTCTGGCCTCTTGTTAGTCGGGGGGTAACGTGCCCCTCTCAACGCCCTCAGACCCCATTTTATATATTCCCCATTTTACGGTCATGCCTATAAAAACGGGAATCTTATGATAATCAACTCTGAGGTAACTGGATCTAGGAAATCAGAGTACTCACAACGTTCATTCTATATATTCGCCAATATATTCAGTTAGAATAATATTATTTATCACACTGTCAATGACAAATACAATGCAATTGGAACGTTCAAATTTGAGTCTAAATATTTTGACATAATGATTCGCACGGCGTAAATTCGGATGATGTTGGACTTGCAAATTGATTATGAAAAATTAACTAAATCACCTACTTATGAAAAAAAAACTACACAAAAACCTTGAAAAATAAAAAAATAAGACGTATCATTAATATTCAATTCAGTTTTGATAAGAAGGCACCATAGGACTATTATTATTAAAAGAACACACTAAACAGTACTAATTAGTGAGCAGCGCCGAATTATGTAATCAATAGTGACGGTCCGCTACTCCTTTTAAATTAATTATCGCGTTTTATACTTACATGACAATTAAAAAGTTTAAAATTTCAAGCCACGGTTAGGAAATATTTTTGAAATGAATTCTCTATTTATCAGTTTCACCCTTCGATACTGGAAGTTACCCTCGTTTATCTACATTCTGTGTTCACTTTAGAATTATACCAAATATTTTGTGTTTTCCAGATGAAATTTTAGATAAGATGTCATCCACATCGTTTCTAGTCCATATTCATCCCCACTCCAGAGGCACGAACATCTCCTCATCAGGAGGAGGATTAGACCGCAGTCTACCTACTGCTACGCTAGTCTACTGCGTATTGATTGATTTCACACACTCATGCATAGGGCATACAGGTTTCCTCACGAAGCTTTCCTTCTTCGTTAAGTTCATTGGTACCTACAGTGTAGACCGTACATAAGGCAACCTAGTGTAGACCGTACATAAAAAATCTAGTGGTACGGGATTGGGATCAAACCCGCGATCTTTTCAATTGTAAGTTGTGCTTTGCACCACTAGTCCATGAATACCTATTCATGGACTAGTGGTGCAAAGCTATAAGACGTTAAGATGTCAGACTCTTATTAACTAATAACTCCGCGGTGGCCTACATTGCCTCATGTGAGAGGCTTCGGGATCACATTAACACTTCTCTAATGCTCCTCTGAGACTCGCTCTTTACTCTTTGGTATTTGACCTTGGTCCACCAGCACTCCAAGGTGTTCAAGAGAACAAGAGCCACACATGTGTCATTCTTCACGGGGACCGTATTGAATGGAAACTCAAAGTCCCGTTCTTTAAGTTTATCCCAAGGTCTTTAGGTTTATCTAGGTCTGCTGTCTAGCGGATTCTGATGACCCTGATTCTTGCTATGTCCTTGAAACACCAAGTAGTTTTACATACCGAAAGAAGGTGATGCCGTGGAATTTAGTTCGAACTTTAGAACTTCTGTTATAATATCTTCTCCATCATAGCTCTCTTTGTTTTTTATTTACTTTAAACGAAAATATAATAATAGTAATTTAAATTAAATTTTGTATTTAATTGTCCTACTTTCCAAATTTTGCGAGATGGGTGTCATTCCTGAGGCAAACCTCTGCTGTCATATTAATATCATGTGGTGCCATTTGATGTTATGTATATGAGGAAATTAACACATTCCCATGGCAAACTAGGAAAACGCCCAGATAAGCTCCGTTATCTAGATACATACATACATACATACATAAATACATACATACATACATACACTCACGCTCTATCTAGATACTCTTACTTTATTAATATACTAGCTTTTAGTCGCGGCTTCGCTGGCGTTGATGTTCTTAAATACATGTCAGAGACCGTTGACAGTACAATTATTTGATTTTGTAAAATATTTTTTTCTATCCCTCAGAAACAGATTTTTTTTTATTTCGTGATAAAAGTCCTTCTCTGTACGCCTAACAATGTATGTACAAACTTCATAGTGATCGGTTGTATAGTTAAGCCGAGAAAGCGTAACAAGCAAACTCACATTTGCATTTATAATATTAGGATATCCCATATCAACAAGATTTTAAAGAATGATTAATATCTCATTTTGTCGTGTTTATTGTTCGTATTGAATTCGCCGTTATAAGCGAGTGTTTGAGAGTTGTTTATAGGCAAGTACGGGGCTGCGGAGTGCCCAATTTGTCGGCGCTCCCGAAGTGTTTGTTAAACAAGACGCGCTGTACGAACAGCCAGCGCCGAGTTCCAACCCCGCCGGCTGTTTATTGTTCCACGGGGAGAGAGTGCTTGTTGCGGTACGCTCTGTTTGCATAAGAATGATGCAACGCACCTGCTGACTGTAATCGATTGATCCGCGTCCTGTGATGTGATTTCATGGCGTGCGAGAATGTATTCTGAGTATTGTCTATATAATTCCTTTGTTTGGAACCAGCTTGTAAGATGATTGATAGATGGTATATGCTACTTCTGCTGATGAGTTTACATACTGTAGCTCGGTTCAGTTTGTTCAATAACAGTTGGTCGTTATTAAGCCGATAAATGATCCAATCGACAAAAATTAACACAAATATCTCTTATATTTTTCCCGGCCGCTTTTATCCGGGGGTTCAAGGGATGCGGAGCACCCGGGCGCAGAGTCCTAGGGGGCGCAAGCCGACCGCCCTAAATTTCGATAGGTACCTACTACAATGAGACCACGCGAGCGGAGCCGCGGGCACAGTTAGTTCATCATAGGTATTGTTTTACTAAAGACGCCACATTTCCCTATCGGCACGTTTCAGTATTTTTTTTTCGGGATTTTGAATTGGCAAAAAATAAATCGATTTTTATTTATATAATATGATTTCAGAGGAATAAATAAATGAAATATAAATATTACACAACGTTTTCTTGTTGACAAGAGTGTGGACGAGGGACAGGGGCGCGGAGGTGGGTGCAGGCTGACTTTCGCACCCCGCCCTGCATATATAATATAACTAATCTTAGTAAAATTCACAATCTGAAAATTAAGTAAAAATATAAAAAATGTAAAGACATCTCCTATCAATATCTTTGTTATCAAAACCTTAAAATGAGTAATTTGTCATGAATTCCACGCTCTGCAGTCATCGTGGAGGTCGCGGTAGATTGTGACTGAATAGCAGGATAACGCTGCTGCCTACTATCCTGGTACATCCCGTAGCTAATTCTGACAGCACGCACGGAGAGATGGAGATGGATAGAGATGGAGTGAAACTATTATTGTGCCGGCGCCACACTTCAATCTCTCTCATAATTCTCTCTTATCATTACAATAAATACTGCACAGCACTAATGAAGAATTCACAATGTAATCTTCAAAATCAACTATCTCAAAATTAAAACGATGTGGATTAGTCCTTTTCTTTTAACTACGTTCAATTTAACATACACTGGTGTTAATTCTGCGGTAACAGAATTTAACTAAATTTAGTCTCTCCCTATCTTTTTTTAATGTCAAACGCCAAAACGAGATAGCTACAATTTTGGTGCTGTAAGTTTCGTTTAGACACGTCAAAATTAACAGATTTAGACGCGATGTCAGAACATACGGTCTAAAGATGCGCAAAAACGCAACATTTTTTGAACCGTTTTACAGAAATATAGGTCGGCACTCGCTATAAATGTTTCCTATCTCGTTTTGGCGTTTGACATTAGAAAAAGATAGGAATGGACCAAATTTAGTTAAGTTCTGTTACATTAGAATCGCTATCACAGTGTACCTATCAATTATCTTAACACATTCACTGCCAGGTGAAAAAGAGGCGCCTACGCAGTGAATGTATTCATATTAATACCTTACAATGACAAAATTAATCATTATCATCATGTTAGCCCATAACATCCGCTGTTGGATCTAAACCATATCTTGATATCGTGCAAGTATAAGTTGCTTCATCCACTATAACGACTTCAATAATACTTTTTTAGCATATTTAAGTCAGTACTTGACTACAGTCCCACCTGATGGTAAGTGGCGATGTAACTTGGTGAAACGTACTATTCACTCCTGTCTTCAATGACTTCAATGATACTTCAATGACTTATATGATACTGTCTCGATTTATTTAGCATCTACAAAATCTTAGTGGTTTCCTAATGCTTGGTGAACACTTTTTTTGTATTTGATTTTGTATACGATAATAAATGAAAAAAATAAGTTATCGATATGGGTCAACCCGCACCACGCTCAACGACTCGGAGTGGCCACTTATATTTTTTGACGTTGACGTACAACGTCAAAAAATATATTTGTTTTTAGAATTGACATGTTTTAAAACGTATTTCTTTTCGACTTGCTAGAAAAATTTTATGATAGCTCTGCTAATATGAATGATTTAAATATAATTTATTGCTTATAGCACTCGGGTATAATATACCAGTCAAAAATATTTTATTAGTTCCGAAGATTATCCCCTACATACAAACAAACAAATTTAACCTCTTTATTATATTATGTATAGATGATGATGAAGTATTGCTTTAAAATGGTCACCTTGCAGTGTCCGCTTGGTCGACAGCAGCAGTTCGGCGGTCCACTTTGTAGAAGCGGCGGCGCTGGCTTCAGCGGCTCGTCCCAACGACACGCGGAGTCGGGTCTCGCGTCCCCGTCCACAGCATTGTCCACCACACAATGGACCTGCAAAAGAGCATAATCACATCTAAATAATAATAACAATCTGAACACTCGCACAGACTGATCTAGTCACAAACTAGGACAACTTCCTAGTGTTTAGGGTCCTAGAAAACGATATACATTCTTATATAGATAAATAAAATAGATAAATACGTCCATGACTCGGAAACAAATATTTGTGTTCATTATACAATGTTTCATTCAAGATTCGAACCCGGGACTCATTGGTATGGAAAGCAAAATCACTGAAACTGTACCAATCAACCGTCAATGTAAGTGGTAACGTCATCTACATTTGAACAAGACACTTACATACATACATTATCTTCTGCATTTAATTAAAAGGAACTCATCTCCCATCCCTTTTTCCCATACGCACTATCCTATCCTATAATACATATTTATCTCTTTCATCTCCTAATGGATACAAGAAAATGATCGATCGACGTAGACATGTATTATGACCGATCTGTTCATACAGATGTCTGTGGGCAGCGGTCATTGCTTGCCATCAAGTCACCCGCATACTTATTTAGCCACTTTTACTGTAAAAAAAATTATGTTCTTAAACTAGTAGAGTTACTTGCATTAAAACTTATGTATGTTTCTCGGTACATTTACTGTGTAAAGCATATCAGGTGTGCTTCACATATGATTAGGTATATTTATTGACTAGTTGTTGCATTCGGTTCCTCCTGCATAGACTTATTACCATAGAGTTCATATAAGCTAATTAATGTATACTCTAAGCTTTTTACCAACTCGGAAACCTTTTCCTAACGTGCGTCTAATAACTTACATCGCAATCAAATAAATGATAGAATGGATTTAATGTACAAGAGACAAGCAAAGAAACTGTCATTTGTATATATAACTAGGTATTTCCCACAGCTTCGTCCGAGTGCACTTATTAATTTGTAATAAGGTTTCAGTTTACCAGCTTAGAAACCTTCGCTGGCGTGCTTACAACTTAAGAAAGATTCATCGCAATTGGATAAATGGTATAGCATACGGTACATATCATAGATTGAAATCTCTATGGTACATACACAAAAACATTAATTTTTATATATAGAAAATAGCATAGGCTTACCCTTCTATACAGAAGAAAATCAAAAACCCGCGGGTACATTTTGGTTAAACCATTACAGTCATAAAGGTACTATTCTGACTTAAATACTGCGGTATGTTTCATGAAAATCGGTCCAGTACAACTGAAGATACAGTTTGATCCCTGTTTTAGTAGCCGTCATTAAGGTACGAGAGATCAAGTAAAAGTGGTTCTAAAGCTGTTTATATAAATCTATGATTGAGTCGGGATTTTCCTTGTAGCGGTAAACCGACATTTATGCGGGCGGAGTTGCGAGCAAAAGTTATTTATATAATTATATTAATACACTATTTTACGGAAATGATTTAGTGAAAAAATGAGATCACCATTATCATCAATCCATCTACTTTTCAACTGCAGGGCTTGGATCTATAGTAGGGCATGGGCATGGGTCACATATAATTAACGGTTCAGAAATTAATAAAAAGGAAGAAAACTAATTGATAACTATCTAAGCAAACTTTACAGCAAAAACATTTAACCACATGGAACTAATAGGAAGCCTAGTGGTTATGTGTGTGTGGTTGTAAGTTAAATGTAATGTTTTAATGTAATATAATACCTTTGTAAATGTAGTGTATTATTAATTCAATTATCTACAATCCTACTAAACTTGAATAATAATCAAGAAATTAAACATACTAAACTACAAGAATATAGGACTATCGAAACAATTCTATAACATACTTGACCGAAGAAAATAATTCTTTTGAACCTCATTTCAAAATACTATTTTTACATATGTTTTAGAACTTAGCAAAAAAAAAACAGTCACAAAATTAATTAATAATTAGCTCGAGGTACCTAACAATTATCACAGCCACCAATTTTATATTAAATCTGTGGTCAAGTGTGAATTGCCATAAAGTGGGGTCATAATGACAGATGACTCCTGTGTGTGTGTGACAAGGGACAGCACTCCTGTTAAGTATTACCGCCTCACTCGTGTTGAAATACAGACGCTATGCAAACGACAATATTAATAATATATAATGGTGAAATATTTTCGTTATTTAATTTGGTATTCTGTGTTTATATCAGAATGTTAATTGGAATCCTATTATGAATGAATAGATTGAAACATGTCCTATCTTCTCATCGTGGATAGAAAAATTCACATTTGCTGGTGGCGATAATTCTTATCGGGCGGTTATATTCTATAACCGCCCGATTAACCACAGCCCCAAGAAGACTACAAAAGCAAACGTTTGCCCCAAAAAAAGAAAGGAAGATATAGTTCTCTCAAGAGACGAGGACCGGTTTAAAGCCCGCTAAAGCATGGATATGGCAGAATCATGAGAATTAATCGCGTGATTACACGCCTTCAGTAAAATGGACTGAAGAAGGACACCCGGGGGGTTTTAGTGGGTACGAGTCCAACATAGCCTCTTTGAGGTGTGCGACAAGCATTCCCCTCGGTCAATAGAAAACATATCACCCCATAACTGGTCGCTGCCACATGAAAACAGAACAAAGGCGACTAGTGAATGCCTTTTCACATTATGTTCCTACGAAGTTTTTGTAATAAATAGACTTGTAATGGGAGCATGCGGAATACTAGAACAAGAGAGAAAAAAAGAAAAAGTTTGATATAGCTAAAATTATTATATAGTACATATTATGTATGTGCAGCATATAGAGAAAAAAGGAGAAAAAAATTAACTGTACCAAATGAGAACCCGACTACCCATAATGTCCGGAAGTATACACGATGCAGGTATTCTGCTATGAGTAAATACTATGTACTATTACACCGATAAATTCTTTTATTGATTCTGAAAAAGCTGCTTTCAGATTTCGACTATAACAAACAAGCTCGGTGTACATATTCAAATGTTTATGACGTAATTGGACATGGTCAGACATGAACTACTTTTTATTGAAATACCACGCAGTAGAAGTAAAACAATAGCGAGTAATATAAAAATAATGCGCATAGTAACACAGCTCCCGTCCCCATCACAGCGCCCGCGCAGCGGAGTCAAATCAGCGACCATTACAATGTGCCTTTTGAATATTAGCTCACCCATTTTGTGTGTTATAATAGAGCCGCACTAAAAATATACGACAGGCCACGCCGCACAGTCTGGCGGCGTGGCCTTGACGAGTCGTGCACCGTCGTACCCGCCCGTCCCGTCCCGCCGCCCAAACCACACCTCGCATAACTCAGACAAATATTATTGGAGAACACTGTTTTTCAATACATACACACGGATGGATCACGGCCATATTACCGAAGTCTTCGATGAGCAACGTTCGCATTGCATTGCAATGCGAACTTACTTTTACAATGTAAAAAATATTACAATTTCATAAGTTAAAGTAAATTAAGTTCTAAGTAAAAACGTTAAAGTCACCCCAACGAACAATGATCATATATTCGGGAACAACCTGCGAAAGAGAAATTGGAAATGAGGAGACCCACAGAACTAGAGCTACCGATGTAACCCAAAGGATTGATTGTCCAAATAACGTGGCATTGATTCGTAGCTCTTAGGACAGATGGATGTTGGTGTCGTATGTTGTGAGAATGGGTAACCGAATTGGTAAGGCTAGTATGGATTAATCCTCGACTAGGATTCCGACTAACTGGTTGTACCGAATAGGGACGAATCCACGTTGCTCCTTAGAAATAAATTAGGAACAGTGAGTTTTTTAAAGCAGTGGTAGCTTAATAGTATGACCGTGCGTGCCAAATGTTAGATCACGAGTTTGAATCCAAGGCACGCACCGCTGACTTTTCGAAATCATCTGCAAATTTATAAATTTAAAATTAATTATCATTTGCTTTAAACAATCAAGTAAAACATCGTGAGGAAACCTGCGTGCCTGAGAAAATTTCTCAACATCGTATGAAGTCTGCCGACCCGCGTTTGTCTAACGTGGTGGAATGTAGTCGAACCCCTCTCGTTCTGAGAGGAGACACTATGCTGTGGTACGGTGGATGGGTGGGTGATGATAATGAAGTTTTTTGGAGCTAGGAAGCCAAACAATTATAGGAAGGTGCAATTTTATACAGCTCATTCGATGGTGCATTTGGTTTAAGCCTTAGATCAATGGTTTAAGCGATAGTTTAGTGCAGAGGTTCCCAGACTTTTTTTTCTCATAGACCACTTTCAAAATGTAGCTGGTTCCGGTGGACCTCCTGTTGTTACATTTCTACCATATTCCCAAAACTCGACAAAAAATGTGAAGATTAGATCTAACTATGGAAATTTGCGTACGCCAAAGTAGACCCCTATCGAATATCCCGTGGACCCCCAGGGGTCCACCTGGACCACTTTGGGAACTAAGGGTTTAGTATATAGTGCCTTTTTAAATGTTGGACGTGAAAAAGAGAAAGTGGAACATTCAGAAATCGACGTACGGCTTTCATGGCTCTTTCAAGTTTCATGTACTAATATGATGATGATTAATTAACTTTACTCAAAATATCTGCAATCACATCTCAAAGTATGTTTCACTGGAGCAAATACCTATTTTAAAACAGTCGGATAACAACTGCGATATTGCTAAAAACAAAAAAAAAAACAAAATTGAAAAAAGCACAATAATATATACAATGCGGTGTTTTTATCATTCATACAGTCGGCTAGTTGACAAAAGAAAATGCGAAACAACAATTAACTAAGTTTTTATTCATTATTTAAAAACGTGTTAATTTCGTAGTCGGGAGGGGCGTTTGTGAGCGGCGCGGGCTTCGCTCTGGTCTAGCTGTCACGTTACAATGCGCCGGCGGCGGAACCTTGAACCTGTATCGGGCGTCGATCTCGGACAACATTGCGCCAAATTTAATGTACCCACATAATTATATCTCATGTTCTTGCTGCCGCGTAAGTTAATTTTTTTTTAAATAGCTTTTTTTATTTGGTGATATGCTCGTAATATAAAAAAGGAAAAATTTCGACATTTTCATACATACGTACATACAGTCACGCCTTTTTCCCGCTGGGGTAGGCAGAGACCACTTCTTTCCACTTGCTACGAACCTGACGTACATCTTTCGCTTCTTCTACTTTCGTCAACGCTTTCATACATGCTCGTCGGTTGCGGGTACTCCTAACCTGGCCTCTCTTCAACACGACTTCTATTTGGTCGAGATACGTTCGTCTGGGTCGACCCCTATCGTCCAAAGAAAAAGGACAAGACATCAAAAGATAATATAGTTTCCTATTTGTCGATTCATACTTAGTTTTATCTTCCTACCATTTCCTTATTTCCTTTTCTTTAACTAAACAATAAATAATTGAATATTTTACACACTTTTATCTATTTGTATGGTGTAAAATTCGTCGGCCACATTGCTGTATGTAGCGGCTATATGTAGGTATAAGTAAATGGGGCGTACACGGAGTGATTTAACATCTCAGTAACTATAAGACAGCGATTTATTGCGTCTCCGTAACTCTTTAATTTTTATACACACTTCTGTTTATTCAGATTTGGAAGATGAATCGTGGAGTCACTAATCAAAGCTATATCAAATGATCTGATGTACAAACGATTAGTTTATTTTACATAGTGAACATTGCTGTGTAGCGTCGCCATAATAATGGCGTCTCTCTATATCTTCCCGTGGATGCTGAGAGCTAAGGGATGTACCAGGATAATGGACTGCAACGTTATCCTGTTATTCAATCAAAATTCATTGCAATCTCCAAGCCGCCTGCCAACCGTGGAAATTATGGCATATCCTTCCATTTTTATGGAGTAGGCTCTACAGTAATGGACTTCAACAGGGTGATGATTATGAACGTAATTAACGTCGTTAAATATATCTCGAATATACTATCATCATCATCATCATTTCAGCCCGTCGCTGTCCACTGCTGAACATAGGCCTCTCCAATCGAATTTCAGCGCGACCGGTCCATAACCACCTGCATCCAGCGAGACCCAGCGATCCTACCGTGTGGTGACGGCTTTAGAATACAATTGTTACCACCCCCTCACTTCCCAGGGAGTCGTAAGAGGCGACTAAGGGACAAATGCACAACATGCATCAGTGCAAGAGAAGGAAAACTCGAAACGAAACCCTGTGCCAACCCGTCTAGCCAGCGTGGTAACAGTAGGCTGTAAAACCTCCATAAAACACTCACACCAAAATATACTATATACAGGATTAATTACCGTATAGTAAAGAAATTGACCGTTTCGTGCACACTCCAGGCGGAGACGTGTGGAATCTTTTAAGTAATCCTCTATTGTCATATATACGGAACTAGTTCGACATGGTGTAGACCGGAGAGCCCCAAACGTTTAGGTCTTGTAGACCACTTGCCATGTGTTTCGGTTTTAGATAGACCCCCACACCTAGCTGATACTGCTTATTCATTAGCTTCAAATGTGTTTAGGTCAAGGAGTACTTACTCTTTTAGCCTGTCCGACAAATATAATTAAGTATACGGGTGAGCGACCCCGGCCCCTCGAGCTACTACTGTCTCTTCCTACTCCTTCCGAGATAGTAGTATCCTGTATCCTA
>WUAW01012027.1:13055-25724 GCA_017165845.1 Thaumetopoea pityocampa | reverse complement strand
ACTGAAACGCTTCTTCTCATAAATTGCAAAAATGTAATTACGTCATTGTTCTATTGGATGAGCGATATGTTATAATAATTATTTCGTTTTATTTATTTTGAATCTAATCTGCATTCATTGCCATTTTTAGGATATTCAAAAAAGAAAAATATCTTGTACGTTAGTATATATGTCATTTTTTTATATACCGAGTAAATGTTATTACAATGTTACTATAGAGAGAATATTTATAAATTTGACTAAAACTCACTTTACAAATAATTCAGTTTGGAGACGTGTTTACATTTGTAGCAATATTTGTACACGCAGTGACTAAAACCGGAACAAACCAGTCTGTGCTAGCTACCACGTGCCTCGCACTCTCGCATCAATTGCTTTTAAGTAGCGTTAGAAGTTAGTTGTACAAATTAAATTATTTTTAATATGTATAATAAATACCTAGTATAAAATATAAAAAAAAAACATAAAAAATATTTGTTTATTTATTTATCTGCTGATCGTACGCTACTATAAAATCAAAAACGTCTCCAAGCTGATTTGGCTGTATCTGTAGCTATAAAGTAACTAGATCGGACTCACATAGCAAAGAAAAAAGAAAAACATAATTAGATTTATGCACAACACGTGTTACATTTAAACACGTCAAAAAAGGTTTAATTCTATCACGCCTACAGAAATACCACCCACGTTTTAAAAGGACACCGTCCCTTAAAATAAATCCTTTCCGTACACAACCAAAGACGCCTCTGAAATATTCAAAATTCGTAATCAATTTATTCTTTGGAGAAAATGTTCGCCTTAAAATATGTATTTACGACAACAACTCGGCTTTTGAGTGAAATTTTGCGAGATATTTGTAAATTCTAAAACGAAAGTTTACTAAAGTCCTAATTTGCTTCTTTATCTTCGAAGATGAAGTTTATACTATAGAAGAGACATGAACATATTAAAAACTATTTTGTAGGAAACCGTAGCTTACAGACACAGAATCGATGATTTTTACTAAACTGACATGACATCCATAGCTTCTTTCTACATTGAGCACCTTGTTTAAGTCATTTCGTTCAAATTGAAAAATTTATTTACTGAATCATCATCATCATTATCATCTCAGCCCAAACACGTTCACTGCTGAGCATAGGCCTACCCCAAGGATTTCCAGAAAGATCGATCCTGCGCTGCTCTCATCCAGCGGCCTCCCGCAACCCTAACTAGGTCGTCAGTCCACCTTGTGTAAAGCCTGCCCACGCTTCGCTTTCCAGTTCGTGGCCGCCACTCCAACACCTTGCGGCCCCAACGGCCATCGGTTTTTCGTGCTATGTGCCCTGCCCATTGCCACTTCAGCCTACTAATACGCCTGCGCACACTGCGCTTGCTAGCTAGCAAACATACTTACGTACATATAAATAAATACGTTCATGACTCAGATACAAACATTTGTGCTCATCACACAAAGTTTGTCCCTACCAGGATACGAACCCAGGACTCGTTGGCACAGAAAGCAGTGTCACTATCACTGTGGCAATCAGTCGTCTGAGTTACATCTATACTTAATGAACCTATGGACTTTGGACTCCTCAAGTCCTAGAAAGTTCTGGAATAGCGTAATGCAAGTCAACCTCTGACTAGGCGGACCAATTTATTCACGAGGAAATAAAAATAATTGTTTTGGAACAACGCTCTTTGACTCCAAGGATACCATGAAAACAAGTAAAATCAAAAGTAATCGCTACGAGTAAACTTTACCAAATGCGACCCACAGATTTCAGCTCCTAATTACTCTTACAGAACTTAATAAAAGTTTGTGAGATAAGGAGGAAAGCGTTTGGAGTTGCCAGTGGATTTTGGATAGTGATCTTAACGCCGGAACCACAAAAACTGTTTGTAAGTGGAAATTTAAAGAAAAAGGGAATGGTTTAGTTAAACTATTTGCACTTGAGAGTCAGTTGCTGTGTGTTACTTGATCTCTTCTCGTAGGCGATATGAGAACCAGCTCAGAGCTTCATCAGGATATTAGGCAACAATTTGTCCTGTAACTCAACCAATATCTACTGCGATATCAAGATTCCTGATAAGAGTGGAAATTACAGCATCATCTCCTAGTCCATATCCCCTAATCAGGAGGAAGATTAGGCCGTAGTCTACCACGCTGGCCTAGTACGAGTTGGTAGACTTCACACACCCATACGGGCACGCAGTTTTCCTCACAAAGTTTTCCTTCTCCGTGAGTACATTTGTACCTATAATGTAGATCGTACATAAATTTGAAAAGCCCTAGTGGTAAGGGACCGTGACCGAACCCGCAACCGCAACATTACAGCATATATCTCACTATTTATGGAGGTGGCCTACGTCCAGCAGTGATCTTCCACGGATTGGTGATTTGAAAAGGAAATATCTAATATTTATCAATATATAAAATTAATATAAAATGATTTATATATCGTTCATCCAATAGAATAATGACGTAATTGCAAAAAAGTTAAAATTTTATTTTGTGTTTAATTTGGATGATTTGTTGTTTAATATGGATTTTTTCGAGAATGCTCCACTTATTAATAATAACCTATAAATAAATTATGAAAAATCATGATAATTCATATGATTTACAAAATGGGTATAATTCAATTTTAAACTGAAACGCTTCTTCTAATAAATTGCAAAAGTGTAATTACGTCATTGTTCTATTGGATGAGCGATATATCAAAATATAAAATTAATATAAAATGTTAAATAAATATAATAATAAATATCTAAAATTTATTGATTAATAAGTTGCTTTATTAATTTCCTAATTTTCAAAAATATATTTTTTGATTAATTTTACCGGTGTGTAAGTGTGACTTATAAGTGGAAACTTAATTGGTATGTGTCTGATTTCCATGTTATACATTTTTGTGTTATCTAGATACTGTATGTTTCTCAAAAAATAAATAAATAAATAGATAAATTTGAAAGACATGGTGATGTAACCTTTTGTTTCGAATCTGACGGTTTGAAATTCGAAATTTGGCCAATAAAGTATTACCCAATAGAATAATTTAAAAAGCATAGCAACTATTAGTATTATCCGCTCCATTCCACTTGCATGAAAAATTAAAGTACTCTTTAAACGAACTGTAACAGTATTATTCAGACTTAAATAATGCGGCTTGTTTCATCAAAATCGGTCCAGCAGAATTGAAGATACAGCTTGATCCCTGTTTTAATAGCCGCCGTTAAGGTACAAGAGGTCAAGTAAAAGTGGTTTAGGGATATATGGTGTCGGGATTTCCCATGTAGCGAAAAACCGACATTCACGCGTGCAGAGCCGCGGGTAAAAGCTTGGCATAAATCTTGATTAGTACGATAATACATTTTTGAATATAAAAGCCTTATCATATCAGAACGTTTTGCCTTAGCAACAACAAATTTAAAGGGAATATATTATTTAATTAAGTACGTAAGCCAATTAATTTAATATGTAAAGAGAATTATAATTGGAAAATGATGATATTGTAGTATGTTCATCTTCCCGGCGTTATTAAGACCACCTTTTATTACTAAATCACTTTCCTACACATTCTTCTCCACTTGAGGCATTCCGTATAGTTATAAATAACTAGCCTTTATCCGCGGGTTCGCTCGCCTTGATGCCCTTAAATACTTGTCAGAGACCGTTGAAAATACAATGATTTTACAACTTTGTAAACTATTTTTTCTATCACTCAAAAACATTTTTTTTTTCGGAATAAAAGGTACTTTTATCCTTTTTTATATCCTGACAATGTGTATACAAAATTTCATGATGATCGGTTGAGTAGTCAAGGCGTAAAAGCGTAACAAACAAACTCACATTCGCATTTATAATATTAAAGTTAGGTTTTATAATATACGTGATTTGTTCCACTGTCATCATTAATATTCTTGCTAAACAATCAATGCATGTGAAATTCTTTCCTATTTTTTTAACGTTTGTTACTTTCTGTGACGTGACAGCCCTGTTTACACAACATTATTAATTACTTTCTATGCATGAAATCCTGTCTGTTAAATGTATTCAATTTATTTTATGTAGCTGTAGGTTTTCAATTGCATAAATTAATAAATAAAAATTACAAGCGACACACGCACAGGTCTGGTCAGGACTAAAATAAGCTTAACACTATCATTATATTATATATAATCTATGCTTAACACTATCATTATATTATATATAATCTATGCTTAACACTATCTTGACAAACCGATATTATACGAACGGTGGCGATGATAGCCGAACATGCTCGCGGGTTGCTTAGCGCTTTGCGGTATTTCTGGTCAAGGCTATAAAATAAGTTTAACTATTATAAAACTAGCACAAACTAGCCATATAACGATATCAACACATATTGTTCTCAATCTATAATATCCTAGATGGATGGATGGATATAATATCCATTAGCTTCCAAACTCACGATATACAGCGAGCGCTTTTTAGGGCAACCCCGACGGAGGATATTGGGGGCAACATTTAGGGTTAGATAGATTTAGGTGTCCATAATTTAATGGTCTAAACCAGAGGTTCCCAGACTTTTTTTCTCATAGACCACTTTCAAAATTTAGCTGGTTCCGGTGGACCCCCTGCAGCTACATTTCCAACATATTCCCAAAACTCGACAAAAATATGAAGATCTCAATCTAACTATGGAAATTTGCCTACGCCAACGTAGACCCCGTCGAGTCTCCCGTGGACCTCTGGGGGTCCACCTGGTTTAAATATTGATACCCAAAGTGGTCTATAACGACCCCCAGAGACTAACTGGGACCCCCAAGGGGTCTACGCTAACTGTCAAAACCACATTTGATGTTGATAAATTTCCAAAAATTTTATATTAAATACGCTTTGGAGGTTTACCCAAAAGTGAAAATCATTACAAGTGGTCTTACAAGACAAAAGTTTTGAGGACCTATGGTCTAAACTGAAATAACAAAACCAGACGTTAATACTCAGCTCAATAAACCAGTTCGAACAAGTTTTCGGCCCAATAAGCTCGGAATATTAAAAAAAATATCGATGCAGCACCTGAGTCATAGATTATACAGCTATCAATCTTGAACGCCGATATCTCGGTCCATTAAAGCGATTTTTCTTTAAAAGCTAAGCTTGTACAACGTTGAGTCCCCTATGGTATGTTTGGACTATACTCGTACAATTAAGGAACTTTTTTTAATTAAATATTATTTTTTATGATCAGGGAGTACTTAGTCTTTTAGCCTGTCCGGCAAATAGACTTAAGTATACGGGTAAGCGACCCCGGCGCCCCACCACGACGACACCATTTTATAAGGTTAAAAATGTTAAAGTTCCTCATTGCGTTCCCGCGGCTTAAGGGAGAGGAAAGGAAAAAAGATAAGGTAGGAAAGGTGTATTGAACAAAGAATGTGGAATTTGGGAAAAGGACTATAGGGTATAGGATACTACTATCTCGGAAGGAGTAAGAAGAGACAGTAGTAGCTCGGGGGGCCGGGGTCGCTTACCCGTGTACTTAAGTCTATTTGCCGGACAGGCTAAAAGACTAAGTACTCCCTGACCTGACAGTGCTGTCATCATATATTTAACGCAGTACAGTAACTAGCCTACAGCGTGAATATTGAACGAGCCTCGGCCTTGTGTCGCTCGCAGTATGATCGATCATCCGGTCTTATATGTGAAATTGATTAGCTGCGTTTATTTGAAACGATTCCTCGGTTTTGCAGTAAAGGTTGTGATTGCTTAAGAATTATTTTTGGATGCAATATCATCAGTAGTGGTTTTCATATTTTTTTATATTTCAATTGAATCTTTATCTGAAACGAAAATATTCGTATAAAGACCAAAGTCACCAATATATACTATTACAAAATTGTTAAACATCAAATTTTGTAATTCAAATCTATTTAAGAAAACTACTCAGATCGACTAATTAAAGGCTTCAGAAACCAAATTCGTCGATGTTTATTTATTTGTTTTTTTTTTATACGAGCTTCACGTAAAAACCAGCGGGTAGATTTTAGTCAAACTATTACAATTTTAAAGGTAGTATTCAGACTTAAATACTGCGGCATTTATATCAAAATAGGTCCAGTACAATTGAAGATACAGTTTGATCCCTGTTAAGGTACGAGAGCTCGAGTAAACGAGGTTCTAAGCGTTCTGATATATGTAGATCTATGATTGTTTCAGAATTTCCAATATAGCGAAAAATCAACATTCACGCGGACAGGGCCGCGGGAAAAGCTAGTAGCTGACAGAATTATCAAGTTCTATTTTTATTCTATTTTAATTATTTATTTTTCTTCATTTATTTTTCTTTTATTTTGTAACTTATTTATTCAATAAGTATTCATTGTAATAAATAAATATTAAATTCCTGTATCGTGGTAACCCTTAAGAATATTTTTATATAATATTTTTATATACGCCCCTAAATTTTCTTATAATAATTTATGTACAACGGAGCTAGCTACATTTGTAGCAATATATTGTAAAAGCTTATTCATAATGCCAATTTATATGTGTAGCTGTTTGTTATATCATAAATGAATAAATAAAAAAAGTGGCACTCAACAGAACAAATAGCTCGCAGTAGAAATAAAGAAAGAAAGAAAACTGTTGTATTTGTTGTGCTGAATAAATCAGCACAACAAATAGAATAAACAAAAGAATAAATCAAAATATACAAAATAAAAATATGTAAAGTGGATTGGTTGGAGGTCAGGGAGTACTTAGTCTTTTAGCCTGTCCGGCAAATAGACTTAACTATACGGGTAAGAGACCCCGGCCTCCCGAGCTACTACTGTCTCTTCCTACTCCTTCCGAGATAGTAGTATCCTATACCCTATAGTCCTTTTCCTAGATTCCATATTCCTTCTTCAATACACCTATCCTACCTCATCGTTTTCCCTTTATTCTCCAATAAGCCATGGGTACGCAATGAGGAACTTTAATCACTTTTGAACCTCATAAAATGGCGGCGTCGGGTTCGCCACCCGACACGTCTCGTTGCCCACGGGGGCGAACTGTGGGCTGCGGATATCCACTTTGCTACATTAAACAATCGTAGCGAGTGGAAAGAAGTGGTCTCTGCTTAACCTCAATGGGAAAAAGGCGTGACTGTATGTATGTAGTATAGACTATAGTCTCTGCCTACCCTTACGGGATATTGGCGTGAGTGTATGTATGTATGGATTGGCTGACAATCGCATTATCCTAATTATTTCATTACGCACCTGTCCGAAGAGGCCCCACCCCAACTTATTATTGCAGCACCAATGGATTGAAACCCCAGCGTTGCAGCGCTAGTACGCCGATAGGGTTGTTTTATTCATCGCGGTCAGCCTCCAGCGCTGGCAGAGCAGTCTGGCAGCTGTTTGACAATCTAACGGAAACTATTCGTGGTCTGTGAATATCGTGTCACAATTTGTGTACCTATTTTATCTAGGTATTATACATCGGTCGTGATGCGCGATTAATTTATTCAATTCACAAGCCATTTGAATAATTCGGATGCATTTAAAATCACTCGATTTAAAGACGACCGATTCGGCGAACAATAAACTTGATAACTTTTCTTATAACATTCATACATATGTATATACTATTATAAAATTGTTAAATGTCAAATTTTCAAAAATCAAAGATATTTAAAAACAAACTATTCAGATCGACTAATTAAGGGCTTCTGAAACCAAATCCGTCGATGTTTCTTTGTTTATTTGTTTGTTTGTTTGTTCGGAATTCACGCAAAAACTAGCAAGTAGATTTTAGTCAAACTATTACAGTCTAAACGTACTATTCCGATTTAAATACTGCGGCATTATTCATCAAAATCGGTCCAGTAGAATTGAAGATACAGCTTAATACCAGTTTTAGTAACCGCGATTAAGATACGAGAGGTCAAGTAAAATTGGCTCTTAGGCTTTTTATATAAATCTATGACTGTGTCGGGATTCTCGTGTAGCGGAAAACTAACATTCACGCGGGATTAGCCGCGGGCAAAAGCTAGTTGTCTATACATTGCTAACTAGTAATAATTACTTCAATAATAAAATGATAATACTAACTTTAGGTACTAATTTTGAATTCGAATTTAAAAAATAGTGGTTGCTAATAAGTTGACTGTTAAAATTATTCATATTCGTACTTCACTAGCACGAAAAGCCGACAACCGGTGGAGATGAAGAGTTTTCAAATGGCGATCACGGACCTTAAAGTCCAGCAGTGTCAAACTCCCATCTACTGACCACTAACCTAATAATCTACGGGTCGCATGTACGCTCTATCATATTTGTGCATCATCATCGTGAGACCATGGAAGTCCGCTGGTAGACATGGTGTTCCTCCTTCTTCAAAAAGGAGGTATTTTCCATAATCTTCACGCTTAGAAGGCATCTTGGAAATCACAGTAGATTTTGTTTGAATATCAATACATCCCTTATGGTTCTGGTATATTACCCACTGGAGTGAGGCTATTATTATATCGGCACCAAATAGCAATAAATATAATATATGTATTGGTGGTGTAGTGGTTTTAGACACGGCTTACGATCAAAGGGTCGTGGGTTCGAATCCCAGTCCCGTACCACTGAGTTATTATTTGTAATTCGTGTACGGTCTTCATTGTATACACCAATGTATTTAACGCAGAAGGAAAACTTCGTGAGGAAACCTGCATGTCCGCACGGGTGTGTGAAGTCTACCAACCCGCACTAGGCCAGTGCGGTAGACTACGGCCTAATCCCCTCCTGATCAGGGGAGATCCGTGTCTCTGTCATCATTATCAGCATTTCAGCCCATAGTTGTCCTCTGCTGAACATAGGCCTCTCCAATTGAATTCCAGCGCGACCATTCCATAGCCACCTGCATCCAACGAGATTCAGCGATCCTCACCAGGTCGTCGATCCATCTCGTAGGTGGCCGTCCCACACTGCGCTTGCTAGTACGTGGTCTCCATTCAAGGACCTTTTTGCCCCATCGGCCATCCGATCTTCGCACTATGTGGCCTGCCCATTGCCACTTCAAGTTGCTTATCCTACGGGCTATGTCAGCGACTTTGCTTCTTCTACGGATCTCCTCATTTCTGACTCGATTTCGTAGAGAAATGCCGAGCATAGCCCTCTCCATAGCTCGCTGCGTGACATTGAGCGCTTGCTAGTACGTGGTCTCCATTCAAGGACTTTTTTGCCCCATCGGCCATCCGATTTTACGATACGAACTGCGGGTGATAATATTATCTGAATATTATTATTAAAAGCTCAAGTACAAAGGTAAAATTAATTTTTTAATCATAATCCACCAACCAAATGGACAATTTGTTTTGGCCTTCTCATTTATATCCACCTGTGACCTTAAACGGAGGCCCTTTAACGGCATTTGACGTTGTAATGGTGCTATTTACCCTCTTCGAGGGCCCGTTAGATAATATTCATTAAATAGCCTTGTAAATATTTGTTCGAATTGGTTATGTGTCTGAGTGAAAATTGTGTTGGAATTACGGGCGTTTTAAAGGTTTTAATATAAATATAAGATTTAATTTTACAGAGAGAGAGTTGAAATATGCGGAAAATGGATTTATATTATAACAATCGCTTTAGTATTTTGATCATCACAGCTCAGTCCGTAGTCCACATCTCCTGTAATAACAGCAGACAGAAGTTGGGACAGTAATTTTTTTTTTTTAATTTAGAATTGCGAACTTTGTGAAACCAAGGAGAAATGAAAACAATCCTTTGTTATATCTTTATTTATTTTTATTTCTATTCCAACTTCAAAATATATAAATGTAAAAAAAAAATATTTAACATATATCAATAACAATAACTTGTACGTTATTTCAACTTATTAGTTCTTTTTTACTAAGGTTTTATGGCTCTGGATGACTGGTTTTTTAGTCTCAACTTATCAGACCAGTTCAGTATGGGCGCCGTTCTTTGAGTTTTTCGATTTATAAACCTCCAAATATATTCAATTGTTCTAATTGTTGCACTAAAATTATGACTAAATTATAATTAAGAGATGTATCCACATATTCTTGAGTATTTCAGACACAGTTCACTCGTAAAATCTAACACTCGAAGTTGTGAGTCTCATCCAGTGTTCAAATAAAATAAGGTTTGAATAGACGGATGAGCACAGTCTATTCTGTGTTAGAAAATTTATTTTGTAGTGTTAGTCCCAGACAGTCGTACACTCGATTTAATCTTATTTATTGGAACTACAATTGTATATTGTTCAATATTTACAAAGTAATGCAGGTAAAGAACAAATTGAGTACTTTAACCCAACAGTTTCTCTTTTTTCTAGTATACAAAAACCTAGAACACTTAATTTGTTCGTAGTAGTTGAAACACAAATCGTCCTTGCAACCTCATTACATACTTATACATAAGTAGGCTGGTACAGATCACTGTTGTAAAACAACTGACAGACGGACCTACCTGTAACTAGTAATAAGTTGAATGCATTGAATAAGAGATGCCGTGTGGTGACGGCTTAAGAATACACTGTGTCACTATCAGAGTCTAGTCTGACTCTAGACTGAGGGAAGAAGCAGAGACCATCGCTCCAACAGAAGGAAAACTCGAAATAAAACCCTATACCAACACGTCTGGCCAGCGTGGTATAGTAGGTCATATACCCCTCATGGAAAGCATGTCAACAATAGATATATATGTAGGATTTTATCTGCGAGAAAAAAAAAATCACCCTTGTAAAATAACTATCAGACGGACCTACCTGTAACTAGTAATAAGATGAATGCATTGAATAATAGCCTCATCAGAATATCAGCGACGCAACAAGCTGAGATGGGGTCTCTTGCGACAGACACCTAATAAATAGAGTAACTAATATATTGCGATTGTATACCTATCGTTGATATCTATATGATACCTCATGTAGCGGAAAACAGACATTCAAGCAGACGGAGCCGCAGCCAAAAGCTAGTAAATAAATAAATACTGCTAACAAATGTACACTAATAAGGTATTTTTTTTTTTTCAAAAGACAACTCCCGCATTAGGATTAATTCCTTAGGATTAATTTCCTTTTTTGTTATATTCAGTGAAATTTTCAGATTTTTTCTCATTTAAAGATCTTATTCCATTTACATGCTTTTTCAAACAGGTTTTCATTTATAGAAGTAAGAATGTCGTAGGATAACAATTCAGTTTTGATGTTATTTCAATTTTCACTCGAACGAATCCGTGCACAAAAACTATTATTCAATAAAAATGCATCTTATAATGTGTATAATAAAATGTATAACACAAATATAGCTTTTATTCTTTTAATGAATTTAAACAATAGACACAGAAATTAATATTATAAATCTTATTGAAAAAATCTGTTTTTTACAGTTTTTGTGTGCTACATGTAATCTTTTTTTTTTTAATATTATAAATCTCATCAAATATAGCGGCACTAACAATATTCAGTACTAGCTTTTGTTCCCGGCTCCGCTCGGGTGAAATATTGTTTTTATGGGGAATTCCAAAACAAGTCACAGATTTATATAAAACTAATTTTTACCCATGATATCGCCCGCGTGAATGTCGGTTTTCCGCTACATGGGAAATCCCGATACAATCATAGCTTTACATAAAAAGCATTGAACTACTTTTACTTGAGCTCTTTTACCTTAACGGCAGCTACTAAAACAGGGATGAAGCTATATCTTCAATTCCACTAGACCGATTTTGATGAAACATGCCGCAGTATGTCAGTCGGAATAGTAACTTTAAGACTGTAATAGTTTGACCAAATTCTACCGGTGGGTTTTTGCGTGAAGCTCGATGAAACAAACAAACAAATATCGACGGATTTGGTTTCAGGAGCCCATAACTAGTTAGGGTAATTTTTGTTAATATCTTTGATTTACAAAATGTGACATTTAATAATTTTATAATAGTAATAGAATAGATTTCAAAATATTATATAAAAGCTCTAATGCTTTTAACACTACTCAGAACATTAATATTAATTATCTCAATTAAACAGGCTATTAAGCTAAACTGTAATTATTATAGTGACTAATAAGAACTGAAATTATCTCAAATACTCAAACTCTATTAAAGAAGTTTAATATTGCGCGTAATAGAAATATTTCAACGCCCATTGTGAATCGCAGTTATAAGGTTTCTCACTTATTCAAGGCCCACTTAATCGAGTGTCACTTTAATTTTAATATTTTATATCAATATTAATTTAAGTGGCGTGCTGTGTGGCGCCGGCGCGATAATAGCGTCACTCCATCTCTTCCTGTGGGTGCTGTGAGAACCAGCTGAGGAATGTACCAGGCACGGGCACCAGCAATATCCTGTTATTCAGCCACAATCCACTGCGGTCTTCTAGACGCCTGCCCAGTCTGGACATTATGGAATACCCCTCCTTTCTATGGAGGAGGCTTGTATCCAACAGTTAATTTCCATAGGTCAGGGAGTACTTAGTCTTTTAGCCTGTCCGGCAAATAGACTTAAGTATACAGGCAAGCGACCCCGGCCCCCCAAGCTACTACTGTCTCTTATTACTCCTTCCGTGATAGTAGTATCCTATACCCTATAGTCCTTTTCCTAAATTCCATATTCCTTGTTCAATACATCTTTCCTACCTCATTCTTTTTCCTTTCCTCTCCATTAAGCCGTGGGTACGCAACGAGGCACTTTAATCAT
>WUAW01012024.1:61029-72805 GCA_017165845.1 Thaumetopoea pityocampa | reverse complement strand
ATGAATAAAAAATTTCAAATCGTTCGAGCCGTTTTAGAGTTTTCTCGAACTAACTAACGCACGGCTTTTGATTTTTATATATGTAGATAAGGATTCATATTGTTCATTTTCAAAATATACAAACTATTACTGTGTTTTTAAAATTTAATATACANTGAATAAAAAATTTCAAACCGTTCGAGCCGTTTTAGAGTTTTCTCGAACTAACTAACGCACGGCTTTTGATTTTTATATATATAGATAAGGATTCATATTGTTCATTTTCAAAATATACAAACTATTACTGTGTTTTTAAAATTTAATATACATCAGTGGTGGTATGGCTTATTTTTAATTGTTTTTAATTTATATCACTTTGTTATATTTCCAAAAAAAAAAAACCACCAGCGTTTGTCGAAAACTCGTTGACTCGACCCCCTATTTTTAAGTTGACTTTGATTATAAATGTTCATTTGCTTTGTGTAAATTCGATATATCGGGTCTCTTTGTTTTATCCGATATCATGTTCTTTTTACCGGTAGTTTCATAACAGTTGCATCAGATGCTTTACAGTGATTGTGTAATAAAAGTCCAGTCCAAAAGAATTGATAGTCACACGCCACCCCACCACCTGATTATGAGTCTGTTTCACTAATGCATAGTAATTTAATTATTTTTGTAGTTTTTGTCCAGACGTCTTTAAATTAGACGTTGTATAACTAACAAGATAAGGTTGTGTATTCGACTTTCCTATATTGACCGTTTAGATTTTGCATTGACAAGTTAACTAGTTGCATAGATTTCGTAAATATTTCTATTTATTTTGTATGACTAAAGCATAATGTCCGGTTGTGTACTAATTACCATCACGCATCACAATTACTTAAGATAATTTTCATCGCTCACTATGCGGTGTATAGAAACGTCGATGACTAGATTCGTGACTTCTCAACTAAACATAATGGTATCGATTCTGATGTAACATAAACTGAATTTAGACTTTTCCTATCTTTTTCTAATGCCAATCACCAAAACGAGATAGCAAACATTTTTAGCGAGTACCAAACTACATTTCTGTTAAACGATACAAAAAGATGTTGCGTTTTGCGTATCTTTAGTAGATAGATATATTCTGAGGTCGCGTCTAAATCTTTTTATTTTGACGTGTCTAAACGACAGCACCAAAATTGTTGCTATCTCGTTTTGGCGTTAAACATTAGGAAAAGATAGGAGACACTAAATTTAGTTAGGTTCTGTTACTGCAGAATTATCACTAATATCGTCCCAGCAGTTCTAGTCAATTTCAGTCATCACGATGGTGATAGTTTTCAAAAGAGTTTTTTTCATCCGATGAGTGTCCGTTGTTCGGGAGTGTGTAGTATTAAATAGTGGGCATTAAATAGGCAATCGTTTCATTTTCATGCAATACTCAAAAATAAAACAATGAACACTACTAAATCTTATGTAATTTAAACATAAAATATTCTATTTTGTTCATATTAGTATATAATGGTAACATTAATTTTAACTATTTTTACTCTTATATATTTTTTTCGAAATATAACGATTTATATAATAATCCCCACTAATATATATTCAACATTTCAAATTACATCAATAAATGTTTACAATCGCCATTTATATTGTTTACATTTTGTCACAAATATCAGTGCAATAAATAATTTGTTTATAATCACATTATTTTTACTTTCGTTAATAATTTACTTTTGGCAGGCTAAGTAAGCTTTATGTATTTTTTGGATATTTATTTGGATATTCGTCTGAGGTTACGGACATTACAGTTTAATGGCAATATTTCAACGATTTATATTTATGACTGAGACTTGACTACAAATTACAATATACACGTTTCAATATTACAAATTATTATCCATTTGAATAGCTTATTTTATTGGCCATTTTTTTTGTTTAATTATTTTAGTGTATATGATAATACTTTAAAATGTTACATTTGGAATTCTGCATTCATTCGGACAACACCTATGTGTACAAAAGCGGTTAATGTTATTTAAAATTGAATTACTCTTTTGTCAATTATGAATATCAATATTTTGATGGAGAGATTTTTAAGTATGCATCTAAAGTATTTTCTTCTTCATGTTCGAAATTTAGAGTAATTTGGACCCAATAAACGGGATCATAGCGGTGTCTTTCTGACATTACTGGCTGTGGTATTGAGAAAAGTAATTAAATAAATCTGCTATATCTGTATCGCTACATGGCAAAGGAATTACACATAATCCATTTAGCCTGGATTTTTTGGTAAGAATAAGAAATATCTAATTTATTATAAAATTTTTAAATAAATGATTTTAAAATAAAATAATAATTAAAATATACATAGCAAAAAGCACAAATGCAGAATTACCAAAGAGATTATACGCGCCTAATTCACACGCCATGTTCTTATGAAAAAAGTTTGGGAAAACTGCTTTGTGTATCCAATATTTGTGCTATTTTATCTTTTCTTGAAGAATGGGTCGTCTAAAACTATAATCCGCATTCAAGAATAATTAATAATATAATTATATTTCATAATAATAATTATACTTCAGTCATCTCTGGGCATTCTTTCAAGGAAATGGTTGTGATGCTGTGTATATATTTAAATGGGACCATATTTTGGTGTAACCACATAAATGTGGTTACACCAAAATAATCATAAATGATTAAAATAATTAATTTTTAAAATAAATAAATAATTTTTAATCATAAATGATTAAAAATCTAAAAATATACTATTTTCGATATCTATGATGACATGTAAGTAAAATTCATAAATAAAATTGATACATACATACACTCACGCCGAAATCCAGACACTAAAAGTAAAAAAAAGAAATAATATAAGATCTGAAACTAATATTACGTTAACGCTAATACTATACGACCATATTGAAAGTTTTCAATAACAAATACATATGAGATTGGTCATTGGTACTCAAAAATGTGCTTTTTTTATAAAAAAATAATTTTTCATCAGGCTCCCAAACATACTCGGACAATATTTACTTTTAGGCTAATTTCTGAATTCTAAATTTAAATACATATTATTATTATTTCTAACAAATATATGCTGTCCACACTTTGCATACAAATTAATTTGATTACATCTATTATCATAAAAGCAAAGCAACATTTGCCAAAAATGGGCTTACTTGCATTACTTTCAAGTACGTTTTAAAAATAAACACAACCAGCCGCGTTTGACTTTAATATTATATCTTCACCGCTTTCACAATAATTTCATCAACCGTATTGACGCGATTTAATAACAGTATAATAATAATAACGTTACTGCATGTCTTCCCGTGGATACTGTGACAACCAGCCAAGAGATGTTCCTGGGTAATGGGCAGCACCGTCTTTCTGTCAGTGCTTACTAAGCGTGTACATTATTAGAAATTCCACCTCCTTCTTAAGCCCCACATCCAACAGTCGACCTTACGGGGGACAGATGTTGCCTTGCCTCAACTTCGGAACGAAAATTACACATAAACTCTAGAGGACCTCAATTTTATCCCTAATTTGATACTCAGGGGTCAACCAAAATATTTCGTGTAAAATTGGTTAATTGGTCACCTTATAGCTTGACCGATACAGTTGTACCGCGCCGTAGGTACGCGAACAAGGGGGGGAGCAGCCACTCCATTCTGTCTGACCGCCGTCAGTGTCAGTGAAGCTATAGTTACTATTAAGATGCGTACCATTTATTGTGGCGTTATTTGGGGGCTCATAATCTGCGCTCGTAACAACATTGAATGTATTTAGGCTGATACACTAAAGTTGTTCCCAATATAGTTCGTTCCAAATATGATTAGAAAAAAAACCTTAAACCTTTTCAGACATGCACAACTATATGAATTCCTGTACTATATACGCTTAATATATCTATTTATATTATATTCGAATTATACATATTTTTTAATACAAAGTCAACGTTAAAAAATGATAAAATTAATACGTGGACACGGCACAAGTTGAAATTTGATGATCGTTGAACGTCTTACGTACAATGAACCTTTTACCAACAAATTTTCTATTTCAATGGCTTTTAGGCTGTTCAATAGCTATTGCCATATTGTAGTGGTAATATATTTGTTTAGTAAATAACTTAGTTTAAAAAGAATTGTATGTAAAATTAGTGATGATCTACACACATGCGTAAACTTATAAAATGAACTGTCACTCGTCGTATTTTATAAATCAGCTAATAGTCACCATTTCATCCGCTTCAACCATGTAATTCAGTAGTATTTAAGTAATGACGTAGCGTTCGACTTTAGCTGTACTGCAGTTACATGCGGTTGTATTATAATACTAGGATATTTAGCGCGGCTCAGCTTGTGTCGCCTACCTGATTAGTTGCGTTTTTTGGCTTTTTTCTGAAAAAAAAAGTGCTTTTATTGTTATCTCGATCTTCCATCATCGTAGCGAGATAAAGTATGGACCAGATTTCCAGTCTAATTATAAGCTTTTAAACGCAAATAATTAGGTGAGTAGTTACAATCAAACACACAGTTTTATAATATAGACGGTTTTAGCGAAAATTAAAAAAAAAATGACATTTTCAAATTAAAATATCGAAACACACGTGTAATAAATAAAATAATTATTTTAAATGTTGTCGTTAGTGTTAGAAAATGAATGTATGTAACAAATAATATAGGAAAATCGCTTACACAGAATGTAATAAATAATTTGATATTCATTCTTTCTAATTCTATTTGGAATGAAGTGTGGNGTGCTTTTATTGTTATCTCGATCTTCCATCATCGTAGCGAGATAAAGTATGGACCAGATTTCGAGTCTAATTATAAGCTTTTAAACGCAAATAGTTAGGTGAGTAGTTACAATCAAACACACAGTTTTATAATATAGACGGTTTTAGCGAAAATTAAAAAAAAATGACATTTTCAAATTAAAATATCGAAACACACGTGTAATAAATAAAATAATTATTTTAAATGTTGTCGTTAGTGTTAGAAAATGAATGTATGTAACAAATAATATAGGAGAATCGCTTACACAGAATGTAATAAATAATTTGATATTCATTCTTTCTAATTCTATTTGGAATGAAGTGTGGTAGTAGTCTATTAGTTTTGTTGATAAACCCATGTCTATTTTTGTATGGCTGTTTTATGGTACAAAGCACTATTTACGTCTTTTGGCAATTTATACCCAACACCCTTTGTAACAGTGTTCTAAGCGCAGTAAATAAATTGTATTCCGTGCTTTAAATGTGTAACGGATACTTGTATGCATACTTAAAATGTAGTTTCACGTACCTAGAGGAACAAATAAATTAGTAATATTGAAATTTGTAATGTAAGTTTTGATGTTCACTGTACATGAGACATTGAGTATATACCTGATGGGATAGTATAATGTTATGTAAGTATCGCACCTATTGATAGCATATACAGTAATATAAATATAATAATATGTTTGACAGAAGTCCGGTTTTGTAATTTAGTTTAACGTTTAACATAAGAATTTTAATAGCGTTTTATGTATATACAATTTAAATATTATATGGATGTTTTGTATATACTTATTTTTATCGAGCTTGTTTTGTAGACTCAGTGTGTGCCCGTACGTTGTTTTTTTTTTAATTTCGGGGACTAATGTGACCTGTTTGTATGACGATAGTATTTTTTTTAAATGTGACATTTATTTGAAAGTTAACATGATAATTAACCTCGTTACTTGTTAATCAGAAGACAAATATTTTACATATTAGGATGATTTTACATATCTGATTGATTTGATTGAATTTTAAACTATTGTATATAGAATTCCTTAATAGTTTCTCGGGATTTTGGTAAATCAATATACAGGTACATGCAGCGTATGTGACAAACTTGATAAATTTTTAGATGCTATTAACTCTGCTAAACGCACAGCATGATTAATTATTATTAACATGCAGTAACGTCTTACAGGTAACGTTGTCGTGTACCGTAACACACTTGAATGCACGAACTTGCAAGCAATTGAATGCATTTAACATTGCCATACTCAACTTTTTAAACAGTTAATTCAAATTATTTGGATGATAATTAAAAACGTAATTCAAAATTAATGCATATTTATATTTACTGTAATGAAAAACGTTTAATGTGATTTTTGATATTGTGCACACTTTTTCAACACTTTGTCAAGATCTGGTTTGTTACTGCATGCTAACCTTATTACATCATCCAGATGAGAGTCTGTAAGCTTGCTTCTGTCAACATTCTTTGTGTATTACATTTTTGAAAAAGGCGATTTGCATATTTACGTACACCCAAAATCCTTCAGTGACTGGGTGGGTAATCATTGAAGGACAGCCATCTATGCAACACACACACACACACGACTTTTTTTATGTCACTTTCATTGTGCTCTTAAAAATTACAAATAGTATCAAGGTAATCTGTGCCTCGGCTTTCACCTTTGAGTACAGCTGGTTTAACGCCTCCAAGGAACTTCTGTTGTGATTTTTGTTAGTAATTAATTATCATTTGTTGAATATGAAATGAAACGTTGGAATGAATTAATTTGAGTCGTCCATACATCGGTACCTCAAATAAATTGTACGATTACAATTAGAAGTTGCCCAATGTGACAGCATTATTTAGAACTTAAACGTCACTGGACTGTCAGTTTGGTCTCCCAAATAACGAAAAAAAAAATAACGAAAAAGCGGTACATTTTCATTTTTAGAATTACTCATGAATGTATGTAGAATATATCATGTATGACGATGCGTTATTACCAATTATTGGGAAAAAGTCGCGTGTTTGCATACATCTTTATAAGTGTATATTTGTTGGAACCCTCGTATTGTTGGCTAATTCGGATTATTCAATTTTATGTAGCTTATAGTAGCATGATGACGTGTATGTAAACAGATGTGATTCTAGGGTATTTCGTCGTGATCATATGACTGCTACGTGCAAAGGGGCTCGGGCTGGTTTATGCTAACCGCTTATTGACTGATTAATACGCCCAACTGGTAAAAATGTATTGTTGAAAAAAATATCGGTTGTGCGCTTTTTGAAATTATAATATATTAGTATTATTTATGCCTTCCTAATCTTCCTGTAATATTAGCGTAAAATTAGTAAATTAAATATTGCGAGGACGTTCCCAATAGTTAAATGTGCAGTGTTAGCAGTGTAGTTTTGGTAATAATTAGAAGTCGTAACTGTGGTAAATACTCTTAAAACCATTTGCTCAGTAAGAAATTCTCATTACCATAAGGTAATGGCCATAACGTACTTTACCGATGTCAAGTTTATCTCAAATCAATCGACGCAGCTGTATTATATTTTACTGTCAACAGACTTAAGTATTTATTACCTAACGACAAGGAAACATGATGGATATTATATTACAGATAAGCCGATGAGTCATAGGACACTGAACACAGGCTCCGAACATAATTGCCTTTCACACTAACTTTGATCTGGCTAAGACAAATCGGCCTATGTGTACATAAACATCGCCACGTGTTTTCCTTGTACAAAAGTCATTCTGACATCTGTTCTAATTAAATAATTGGCGGTAGTTATGCAAAAAAGAGACCCACAAAAATAATTTATAAACACTGCCATAATAATGTCGACATTGCTGATTCCTTATACAGTCATGTCGATATGTCAATTAACAACGGAGATATGCATATAACACGGTCTGCACTTTTCCCACTTGGTGATTTTTTTTTTTTCATAACTAGGCCCAATTATATTAATATCCAATGTTTGATTGTTTCAATTTCAATGGTAGCAAAAAAAAGTAGTGAAAAAGTGTACACCTCGTAAGTCAGTCACATGCACCTGCATTTTATTTGTTGTGTTGTGACATGATAAATTACGCATGAATTTTAATAATAATAACAGTGGACTTTATGTAGTGCTATAAATTAGATATATGCGAATAAACCTTTAAACCATTTTATTTTGATTCACTCCCATTTTATTTTTCCATGTTATTAACTGGCCGCATCGCCTATGAAAACTGCATGATTTAATGGGGTGATGCATTCTGAAGTGACGCGCCTCGTTAAAAATAAGGCATTATTCATGGATCAGAAGTTTTAGTTGCAACGATCACTAACACATTCACTGCCGGCCACGTGAAGTTGTGTTGATAGTTATTGCCTCGCCTTAGAAAAGGGGTTTCCCGGAAGAACATTTATTTATTATAACAAATGTTCCCGCGCAAGCGCATCACTTGGCGCCACATCACGCACTGGCGCGTGATCGGCAGCGTGTTATTTTTTCAAAAACTTGGTTAGAATGCACGTCACGTAAACTAAATTTTTAAATTCATCAAATAACGATCCTGGCTCATTAATGAAAAGCTCGTAAACGCACTACGCAAATGGTTTGCTTGAAACTGTTGAAATTTGAAATGAGTTGTGCGGTTCGGATGCGCGTCGTTTACAGGAGAGCCAGGACAGACCGAATCTAATCGCATCGCATCAATTACACCCCTTCACCACCCAACACAATTTGTACAACATTGCGGTGTACTTCGTTTTGGTGTGGCGCTCCTACATTCGACGTTAAGTTAAAGTGGCATAGCAGTAGCAGTAAGTGTGCGGACACCTTGTACCAGTAATAAAGTTGATCCTGTCGTCGCACGTACGCCTGCATTGCTAATCTAACTGGACATAAATATATGAATATTACATCCGTATTTGTTGCAATCCTGCAAGGTATTTCTTGAATGGTTTTTGTACTTTTTGAGAGTGCCCTTCAGGTAGTTGCACAACAGTAAAAGGTGGTGGTTTAATGATTTTATTGGCATACATGAGTAACTTGTGTACATATACGATCATACAAACAATACAATCTCGCATTTTGCTCTTCCAAAATATAATGGCCAGTGGGAATAGTGTTTAAAAGATTAGTAAATGTTGTGATCAGATGTTATCTATCTGTAAATTCTGAAATTGTCATTGGGTTATCAAAAAACTCATAGTTTTCTCTATTTCGCTTAGGCTGGTCGACAAACAGGCCCATTTGTTAAACAACGAATCTAGGTGTTGTTACATACCTTTGTTACCTCCTAATTTAGCGTCTTTCCTGCTTGCCGTTGTTTAATGTAATTATTTAATAAAAAATCGTATCGTTCAATGTACTACATAATATGTATTGATACATAATATACCAGATTCATTTTTGGTATATGTATATCGATCGTATGGTCTTTGTTAATTTAAATAAATCGTTAAATGTCTTTGTGAGCACTCAATGTTTGTTTAATACATTATTGTTATTATATTCATTATACACTACTTGTCAATTGGAAATATTTAAATATAAAAAAAATTAAATTACACATATTTGTCTATCGTAAATTGATTAATTTCTCAATAACAACCAATTAATAAGTATTACAACAAATAAAAAATATGAAATTTAATTAAATTTAAATAAACTCTAGTTACTTGTCGGATATTAGAGCGCAATTGAGTCATTCGTTCATCGGTAAGAGATAAAAAATATATTGTTCGGGTAGATTTATAATTTTGGCGTATGTGCGACGCCCAATTACTTACAATGGTGTAGTTGTGGCAATACGCGCTTCGGCTTATCACTCGGCGGTTGAAAAGTGTGTCTATAACATTGTTCGCGGTTAATTTCCTAAAATTCACCGTTGATTGATTAAACTGAGACATTGGCAATATGATTGCGTAGTGCGTGCGCGATCTAAATAAGCATGAGTGAGAACTTGACTTTCTTTTATTTGATTATTATCTGAACGCTAACAACTCGAGACTTCTGAAATCCATGTCTGATATAGGTAATGATACATTAACTAATATTTAAGTATAACTATTTGTTTTAGAATTGTTAATAGAAAAAATCCCTTATCTTTTACGCTTCATTAAATTGTCCAAGTCCAAAATAATGTAAACTGGATGAAAGTGAGTTTTGGTGTTTATTTGAACATTAATAACACATCCCTAACAGGTAGATAAATGTATTTAAGGCTGTAAAAATGTAAGAAGTTTGTTATTTAATAAAAGGCGGCCGGTTCGCTGTTGTATTTGTGTTGTATTTCAGTGTTTGCTGAGTGGAGACGCCAGTATGCTATGGGCTTAACAGTCATTTGAATCGATATTAAATATTGATAATACTGACTAACCTAAGTAAATTGTATCTGCCTCAATTCTGATCAGAGATAAGTATATAATGATCAATTTTCGACTGACTGATACTCCAAATTAATGTGTTTTAAGGTAGACGCTTTAGATATTATTATCGTACATCGTAACTTGACTCAGTAAGAGGTAAACATTAACAGTGCTATGAGCAATCCTTCGCAGTTGACTGGTCGCGTTCGGGCCGCCTATTAGATGCAACTGATCCATACAGCCTTACCGCCAACGTCTCGTAGGGATGATGAATAAAGCAATAAGTCTACTAGTAGTTAACTGTTTCGATAATGTACTATATGGAAAGGTTTGTTTACTATTATAATATGGAGTAGGTTTAAATATGGGAGTTAATAAATAAATAATGATTACGGATACTTTAGTTTTATTTATTAGTAATTTGTGAGTTTTATTGAAGCTGTCGACATTCACAAATCTGAGAGTAACGAAGAGATGAGAAAGGGTTACTTTTGTGTGCTGGTTCAAAGGTAAGAAAGAATGCGCACTTTTTCCGAATTGAGACATGCTATTACCCTTGAGGCCTTTATAGCGTCAGCGGACAGGATGGCGAGCGCGAAGTGCACCCCAGCCTACCCTCATTATGGTTACGTACTTAAACCTAATTAATATAATAAACCAGCTTTTGCCGGTCGGTCGGTCGGTTTGCACATGAATATCGGTTTTCTGCTACATTGGAAATCCCGACATTCATAGATTAATATAAAAAGCCTTTGAATCACTTTTACTTGACCTCTCGTACCTCAACGGCGGCTACTAGAACAGAGATCAAGCTGTATCTTCAATTGTACTGGACCGGTTTTGATGAAACATGCCGCAGTATTTAAGTCGGTATCTTAACTATAAGACTTAGTTTAACCAAAATCTACCCGATAGTTTTTTCGTGAAGCCCGAACAAATAAACAAATATGGACAGATTTAGTTTCAGAAGCCCTTAATTAATCGATCTGAGGAGTTTGCATTTAAATATCTTTGATTTTTGAAAATTTGACCTTTAACAACTTTATAATAATATAGATGCCAATGTATTATACGCCTTAACTACTCAACGGATCATGAAATTTTATACAAACATTGTCAAGGATACAAAGTAATACACAAGGTACTTTTTATCCTAAAAAACTTCTCGAAGGTTAGAAGTAATAGTTAACAAAGTTATCAAATAATTGTATTTTAAACGGTCTCTGACATTTAAGGACATCAACGCTAGCAAAGCCGCGGGAAAAGCTAGTATTGTTATAAGTTAACATCTAGTTCCTAATGATTCTTCATGAAACGAGTGTTATAGGTTTCCACGTACATCGCTCGCACACTAAAAATAAACAGAGTGCAATCAAGATTTTGGTACATTACAAAAAAAGCTACAAATGTACAATTTGTGGTTTTATTGGAATTGTATGTGATGTCAACAATTGCATATGATGATGGAAAAATTCGCCAACAACAACTGAAACTGGTCAATGGTCTAGCTCGCTGCTCCTTCGGGGCACCATGGGCGTACCCAGAGTAAGGCAGGGGGGGGGGGAGCTGTATATGTATGCTAAAAATAAGTAAAAATATATCAATTATTTGTAAATTAAGAAAAAGTAGGCAGTTTCTATT
>WUAW01012024.1:32644-49179 GCA_017165845.1 Thaumetopoea pityocampa | reverse complement strand
CTATGTATTATGTACTATGATCTCTGTCTACCCTTATGGAATATCGGCGTGAGTGTATGTATGTATGTATTATTTATATATAACAATAATTATTATATTCCTATTGCTATATTAATATATTTTTATGAAATCCTCATCATCAGTCCATTGAAATCTACAGTTGGACATAGGCCTCCTCCATTAATTATTAGGGTCTACCATAATTTTTACATTTGGCAAGTGCCTCGGAGATTGCAGCTGATGTTGAATGAATCACTGTTTATAGTACTATTATCCTTTATCTATTACTCAACTACTCAACAAAATATATTGGAATAAAACTTCTATTCGATAAGTCACGTGTGACTTGGCGATTAGAAGTGCCGTTCCAATACATTTTTTCGTTTCTATTAGCGATAACGATTGTTGAATGTCAACTTGGCTAGGGGGGCTGGTTCTCATAGCAATCATTGGACGAGATAATGACGGTATTATTATAACGGACAATTTCACAAACACGTTGATTTAACCATATTGGGGACACCGGTGTCTTGGGCACTACTAGATAACGATAATATCAGTACACAAATAAAAAATCATCCACCACTGAGGTCAAAAACTCCAAAGTGTCCCTATCGGATCCGGATCGGATCCGAGTCCGGGATTCGTTGGCCAAGAAAGCAGCGTTATTACCATTGCGCCAATCAGTCGTCCACCAAACAACAACAATTCTTAGAACTTACTTCGGCTTATCCAATGGATCGGGTTCATTACGGCCAAGTCCAGCCGGTAGTTTTTCTGCCTCTTCACGAGTTAGCAGATGTATCTCGGCCTCCACCTTTCCAGTCAGCTCCATCTCTTCGGTGTCACGTTTAATATAGAATGGCCACCAGCCTTTCACACGTTTCTGTTTGAATATATTCACCATCGGGACAGCCTCATCGTTTTGCAGCATATTGAGAGTACAGTGTTTTGAAGATTTCGCTCCGCGAGGGAATCTGTTTAGATCCAATGTTATGGCACCTGTAAATTAAATAGTTTCTTGATTTATAATAACTACACAGTTATCTATCTATACTATTATAAAATTATCGGGTAAATTATAAAATCATTGTGTCGGGATTTCCCATGTAGCGGAAAACCGACATTCATTCAGGCGGAGCCGCGGGCAAAAGCTAGTTTAGAAATATAAAATATTGAATAATATTCAGTACATTCTGACTAGGTAATCGATATTTACAACATAAGACAATTTGTTTTTCATGCTAATATGATAAATGTAATAATACGTTTGACTGTCTGTCAATCCTTTATGCCTTAATTACTGAGTTAATTGTTTTGAAATTTAGTGCGTAAAAACGATTAAAATAAATTAAATTATCAGACTAATCACAAACACAAACATACAACGAGGGAAGCTCAGGGTTTTACTTAGTATCTAAAAGAATGATTAAAATTCTTGAAATCAAGCAGGATGAAATAATAATTAATAATAAATTACGATCTTTTTGCGAAAATTTCATTCTTTTTTATTTTATACTGTCAACAAATGCTGTGATTTAACTAGAAAAGTAAATAATTTAGTCTTATAAATTGGACAGACTTTTTTTAAACATTCATCTTGTATGTATAAGCAAGTAATGCAGTCCAGTTATAAGTGATGTATTACTTTTTAGCACGATAGTTTGACTTACCCAAGAAATCGTCAGCTGAAAAGTGGTCGGCATCCCATACTTGTAGCTCGAGACGTGCAGGTATTTTACATTCCGTCTCATCCCATGAGAATACAGATTCCTTCCGGGTTGTAACTATACGTTCTTCGGCTTCCAAATAGTCAAATGGATATATAAAACGCCAATTAAAATTACCTTCACCAGTCAAGGATCGGTAATGTATATCAGTGGACTGACAGTCGTCAGGGCCTTTAACCCATCTAGAAATATGAATAAGAAAGGGCTTAGAAATTGTGATATAAATGACAATAGAAAAGAGTTAGTTGTATATAGTAATGTAGATAGTTGTATATCAAATATCTGAAAAACCACGCAGGTCATATACGAGTATAATTTTTAATATACTAATATATAAGGAGCATTTAGCTCTTCATATAATTTGTTGATGCGGTAAAATCTGAAGACGGATAAAAGAAGGCTCTTTAAAAATATATCGTAGAATACCAGTAAAATATATAATAGTAGTAAATGTATCGTAGAGTAACGCAAAAATTATATAAAGAGAACCAATCTAAATACTAATCAGAAAATAATATTCAAAAGTAATCTAATAAGACGTAAAAAAGTTTCCAATTAAATTATTCCGACGAAAATCACCTTTTACTTGCAAGTGCTCTGTATTTTTAGCGATTATAAATTGTGAGAGTCAATTATTTTATTTTACCCACAGAATATTTTTTATGAACAGACGACGTAACGTTAAATCAAATATGATGTACAACATCTCTTGATAGTTACAACTATCAAGAGATGTTGTACATCATATTTGATGTATATCGGTATAGGGTCGATTTAAACATTACAATGTTTAAATCGACCCTATACCGAGCCTTGAGATCAAAACGAAATTATAGTTGTAAAAATAGTCCTAGAAACGGTAGAACAGTGTACTGAGGTGATGTTGAAATAGACTTAGGTAAGGTATAATCATATTCGGTAACTCTAATATCCTGTGTAAAATGTTAACTAAAATGTATGTACTTCGAATATTATATGAGGTTAAAACATACCCCTTAACATAAATATCAGACATCTTCTCGCCTGTAAAGAACGCATCATCCTCCAATACAACGTCATCTGTATTCCAGACGATGACTCTCATTTCATATGATTTGGGTTTGCGGGGAGATATATCCAGCGGAGGCCCTGGCAGAGGCATGTCCATGGGAAACATGTCCACCCACATTTGCAGACGACCTTGTTCAATACCTAAATTAGAATAAGAATATAAATTGTAGGTTTTAGGGAGTCAAGAATAATAAATGACTGCCGAGACCTTGACATACGAATAATGAGACCACATTATATTATAAATATGTAGTTGTTAAATATGTAGTCAGCGTGATTCTCGACTTTTATTTTGTTCTTAGAGAACAAAACTCCAAAAAATACGAATTTTTGAGTTAAGCTCGTTAACTTACCTGGTTTGTTAGAGTTATAAAGAGGTCTTGTCTCAATATGCTCAGTAACCAGACGCGTTCCTACTCGTGGTATCTCTTCCCATCTGTGTAATACTGTCAGGGCCATTTGCTCTTCAATTGTATCCGGGTTAGAGAACAATTCACTGTCATCCATAGATATATTGAAGACTGTCCGACCCACTCTAACTCGCCCGTACTCGTATTCAGGAGGATCCAGTTTTCCGTCTTTGCAAAGCTTGGCCAAGATCTGAGTCGGTTTCATAGCATCGCGCCAACGGTTGTACCCTTGTCTTAATATTAAAGTTAATTAATTTTCACATGCTATTAGTAAAATATAATATTATAATGAATTCTACTTACTCCTCATATTTCATTGCAAGTCCACATGTAGCCCTGTGACGACTATAAAAACGATTTTCAAGATCGATTTTAGTCTCTCCTATCAAATCATCAGTTCCAAATAAGTCCCAATCAAGTACTTGGATAGTCAACATTGAGTCTTGTGGGAAAGTAGCCTCTATTTCAAAACATTTCCCAAATACTGGATTTAACTGCTTTGACACATAATGGTCTTTATCGCTTATACGCTTTGAGCCTAAATGCAACACTACGTATGGATCGGCTTTTCCATTTAAATCCATAGGATGAAGATCAGTGGCCTTTACAATATAAACTCGCACTAAAACGTGAATCGGTTCATTATTTGGAACTTGGAAGAATCCGGAATTTTGATCAAATTCCTTCAGTACATGGTCGTCAATCTCTTTGGAAAGTGGCCATTTGTATACTTTTAAAGCTCCCTAGAACAAAAACATATCTTAATAGTCGTAGCATTTCAAGGTAGGACTAGTATTAAAAATTGCGAATGTTGTGTGAATTTCTATGAAAAAGAGACCTACGAAGAAATTTTAAAGATTAGGTATGGGTCGAATACGGGGAATCAAGAAAAAATACCTTGAACACGCCAACAACTCTATTTTCATCTTCAGCATTATCACCAGTATTTTTGCCTCTATATAATTCGAATGGTTGAAGCCATTCTTTAAATTCATCATACTCTGGCACAGCTTCTAGTTCATGTGGGTAGACCTACGGAAAAACCGACAGGTAATGTATTAACCATAGTATGTGCTTTTTTCTTTAATAGATATATTATACCGAAATAGAATTTCACAATTACTTACTTTGGCCATTGCTGAAGGCGGTATATCATTCTTTTTTATAAATGTTGGGCTCACTTTAATTCGTGGTGACGTTGGACGACGCCGCTTGCTTTTGTCTGAGCGAGGAGACTGAACTTCATCGCGTAGTGAGTGACTTTCACTAGAAGCATGTTGCGTGAACCCTTCTCTTCCTCGTTTGGCTTCTTTTTCATCTTGAATCATAGATTCTACGGATGCAAAATACTTCGTCCACCAGTCCTTGCTTCCTTCTTCGTCATCCATGACGGAAACAGTGCTTGCTTTGCGTTTTTTCATGGAGTTGTTCTTGGAGTTTTTCTTATGCATTGGTTGTTTGATTTCAGAGTCGTGTGCGATGGTGCCCTTAGCATCTCGATTCAGTAACGGACATCTATCTTTTTCATGTTCAACGGTAAACTCTTCATCTTGAATGATGCGGTTGGCCTTTAAATCAATATTTTGTAGTGGAATAATAGATTTTTTCCTCTCTTCAATATCTCGTTCACGTTTACTCATTGGAGTGTATATGTATTTCTGTATGGAATTTATAGTATGAGTTCCCACAAGAGTGGTTCTACCAAAACTGCGACAGTCAACTACTCTGATAGTAAGCGGTGGCCGATACAAATGTTGATCTGGCAGTTCAACCTCAATAAATTTTACCGGATTGGAGAAATTGGGATTACGTTTAGCATTTTGTATCAGAGTAGAGTACAAAATATGCCCTGCGCATTCAATATCAACTCTAGGCTTGTCAACTGAGAGCAAATGAACACGCTTTAAATCTCGCAAACCCCAAAACAATACGTCAATACGATATTTTGAAAGTGTTGGACGTATTTTTTCTGGAATTGGTAGAATTGGGCCTTTGTTGAAGTCCGTAGGCTTATCATTGGGCTGCCTAGGTGAAGGCAATACCGGTAGTATATATGCATCTTTTTTTAGTGGTATTTCAAGCAATTCAAAGGATGCTAGTAGTTCTCCGGCATGATCATCACCACGTCTAATTTCGTACCATTCTAAAGAAGGAGGGTTTTCTCTATCATCCGTATCATAAGCCTTAATATGTGGCTTTGCCAAAGTACGACCTATAAATTCTGATTTACCTACTTTGTCTTGATCGAAAATTTCAATAATAATTGTTGGAGGATCAGCTTTTATATGTTCAATAGTACTATAAATAAGTATGTCTTCTAGGACTAGTAGCTCATCCCAGGTAGGGCTTAAAGTTTCATCAATAACTTGTGTAGATGCTAAGCTATCGCCGATAATTATACGCGCGAATGGATCAGATAGACCTGAAGAGTCTGACCCTATTAGAGATCGGGCTTGGTATACATAAGCTCGCATCTGGAAGTTCTAAAACAAATAATTGCGTTAATATATGAAAGTTTTAGTTGACGGTTTAAAGTTTCCTTAGAAAATTATTGGGTTACATACATGTTTTTCGATATAAAATATTTTAGTTGGTGTTCTTAAACAGATATTCTTAGCGTCTTTTGGTTCTGGAGTGAGGTCATGGCCCGGCGGTAAGCCGTCAATGTAATGTTTCTTATCTTGCAATATACCAAGCCAAAGGTATATATTAATTTTAGCTGGGATTGTCCAGCCACTCGAAGTAGTCGCCTTTTTACCAGGCCACTAAAATATGAAAATAATAATAAAATTTCAAATTAAAAATATTTATCAATTTGGAAAGTCTTAACAAATACCTTGAGAAACAGAGTTTGCATTTTTCCACAGTATTTACCGATTTCATCAGGAAGTTCGGAATAAATTAATTCTCTGGCTGGAAGCCTGTAGTACGCTAAACGCTTTCCGTTGCTCACCAACCATATAAAAATATCAGGCATTGTATGCTGAGGCTAAAATTATAAACATTAACTACATAAAAGTAAATTTGAGTTATTTATTTTAAATGGTTTCATACTTACATCTTCACATAAGTGTTTTAACCGATTAAGATATATATAAGCAGTTCTCAAGCGGTCTTTAATTGAGTGTTTAGTTACCAGAGCCTTGAGTGACTTGGTTACTTTGGCAATATGCCCCTAAAAATAATAATTTGATTTAAAATATAATAAAATAATTTACACATACAAATAGGACTGTCTATTGCATATATAAAAACAACGCGATAGCCAAGGTCAATCGAATTTGAAGAACGCTATGACAGTGGTATGGGACTATGGGCTTTAAGTCATCACATGTTCAAAGTTTGGTGAGCTATTAACATAATCAGTGCTATTGCCCCGCAGTCTCGTTGCTATGAGTCTGAAAAGGCGTACCTTCAAAAATGATTTGGAAATGTACCACGCGAGTTGTGAGCGTATATGCTGACATAAGAACCGAATATAATGATTGTTGAAATTGGGCAATTTAATCTCAGTGTCTTGAGTAAAACAGCCCAGGACTTCAAAAATAGGGTCTATTCAACAATTAATCTGGTGGATAGTCGAGTTTTTGGCACTCTTAAAAGGTAGTCGCGTCATTATCAAAGAATTGTAGTGTTGGAACAACAACAAAGAGCAGCAGGCAGGGGGTAATTCAGATAAAGATAATATTATTCAAAATGTGGGCGAGCAACAATTCTTTCGGACAGAGAGATTTACACAAAAATACTAGGTGGAGAAAGTAATAGAGCTGTGTCCAGCGCTCGCCACAAAAGCTTGTCGTAATTTTATAAGTTATAAACTAGCTCGATCTTGTGACTAAGCCCTGAAATAAAGGAAGAATATGAAATAAACGAAGAACGAAATAAAAGTAACAAAATGAAAGGCACGAAGGGACAAGGTCGTGCTATTCTGCAATGAGCTATACGTATATGAAAGAGATAATAATATTTCTATAATAAATAAGACATAGACAGGTAAGTGACATACGATTTCATAAAGACAAAGTTTCTGTCTCTCTTTATCCAGCTTGGTGTTACCAAACGGAAGCGCATTCGTCATGTGGCGCACGTAGGCTGTGCACGCGTTGCTTGTAGTTTCCAGTGTGGACTTAAGCGTCTGTATGCTCTTATCACTTGACTCCAGATCAGCATCTATATTACTTTGAGTGTCTATTAAACCTTCCTCCTAGACAGAAAAAATATATTTAGCTCCAGTTTTTCGTTTCGTATGATGAAATATATTTCATAATACAAAAATCACGCCGTTATCTTTGCGATCTGAATAAGATTATATTTTAAGCTACACAAAAAATGCTCTGTTGATTTGATTTGATTGATGCTATTTTAAACTCCCACCTCCCATTGATGTTATTGTTACTCCCTTAACCCTGGATCAACATTAGTATTTAATATTCTAGAACACTCAACTTTCTCGGAATTTGCAATAAATTAGCAAAAAAAAAAACGTTGAAATAAAAAGAGCCTGGAGAAGAACAGCAGACAGATGTGATAAATGATTACCGAGATCAACTGACACGGTAACGTATTCGTGAGCACTATGGGTTTAACTCATTTCACTCTATACCTACTTCTTTGCCATCTCCTACAGCGCCTAACTACATATTCTCTGTTTTTCAATATCTTCGTTCTAACCAAATTAGGGATAATTTTCCCACATTCTGTGAAACATTCAAGTTGACAATTCGAGAGCTTTTATTGAGTGAGTTGTTAGAATCATATCAATAATTATTATGTTCGTTGTATTTATATATTAGTTTATTAGTTTATTTATATTTTGCTACAATATATGAGTATTATTATGTTAAATATATTAGAGGCTGGGTCTTAGTTTCAATTAACAAAAAAATAAATAATTTTGGAACTTATGTTTTATTTATATTTTCAGATGCTACATTAAATGGAAAATTTTAATGAACTCTAAGTTTTAAAAATTATATTGTCCAAGTGAGTTCCACCAGTCTCTTGACATTGTGCAAGGCGGATTCGCAAATTCTCCAAAACACGTTGACAAGTTGCCCTTGGGGTGGCGTTAATTTCCCGTACAATGTTTTGTAGTAACTTATTTATTGTTGTTGGATTGTCTTCATGGACTCTTGATTTTAAGTATCCCACCAAAAAATAATCACACGGGCTGAGATCCGGGCTCCGTGGGGCCCACTGAATGTCTCCTTTTCGTGAAATGAGTTATCCGGGGAATATTTCCTTCAAACGGTCCACGGATAATTCAGTAGTGTGGCAGGTGGCGTCATCCTGCTGAAACCAGGGCTTGGAATTGCGACCTTGAAATTATTGAAGAGCTGGGATTAAGGACTCCTGAAGCATATGGCAATAATTCTCAGTTTTCATTGCCATAGCAATTCCTCTTTCATTTTCAATGAAGCATGGGCCAATGATACGACTTTCGGGCTGTGTAACAGACTTTAATGCTTCCGTCGAGGGTTATTCTCAGACCGAAACCGGCAATTTTGTTAATAAACATTGATATGAAAAGTGGCCTCGTTGCTGAAAATTATGTTGAAAAAATTGTCAAAACGTTCCAGCATCACATTGGCCTGCAAGGTTACCTGAAAGAGATCGCTTTTAGCGATAAGGCCGCCAATTGTAACACTTTTCGTATTTATTTTTTTTCTTCTGTAATTGTTTTTGGTGTATCAATAAAGAGTTATCTATTTCTATCTATCTATTGACAAAATTAAGTCGAAGATCGGTATCATTCGGTTTCAACTCTTGCATCAGCTGAATTTTATAATACGGAATTTTAGATGAAAATCGTAGCCTAAAATTCTTTATTAAGTGGTCCTCTTGGTGTTTAAGGCGTGGCTTCTCTTGAGAGTCAATTTTAGTGGATTTCCTCTTACTGATTCACTAACACGCTGAATAACTTCTGCTATCCTCGTTGACTTCGGACGTTCATTCATTAAGCTTACTATTGAGCCGGTTATTTCAAATAAATTGAGCCATTTCCGAATAGACTTTGCGCTTGGTGCTTGACTAATGTTTCATAAACCGAAGTGAGCACGGTACATTCGTCTCGAAATCGTCACGGAATAATTGTTTACGTAATATGCACGAACACAAAACGTACGCTACTCTCCCGTAACCGGCTTCATAGCGACTAAAAACTAATGCCCGCGACTGCATTTGTAAGATTTACTATATTAACAATATATTCCTAATATACAGAAGAAATAAACATAAAAAAATATTAAAAGCAGAAATACTCTGATTTACAATTCTCATCAATACTGCAATACGATAATAACTTGTTCGTAGATGATAATCTTGAATACTAATAAGTAATAAGTAATGCTATAAAAAAAAATACTAATAAGTAATGCTATAAAAAAAAATACTAATAAGTAATGCTATAAAAAAAAAGTTAAACGACATGAACGTACTAAAAGTTTGAACGTGGTGAAATTTACTTTTAGTATGAATGCCTTCGAGGATACTTACAAACTTCTCGACGATGTTTGCAATGAGGTTAGAATTATACATGCGTTTCCTATGGTCTGGCCAGATGCTACGGACATGCATACATTGCATGTGATCCCAGAATGGGAGATAATAGTAGTGTTTGTCAACTGTGCCCAAGGCTTTCATCGATTGGGTAGTGCTCTGCCAATATCCAGTGTCAGCAACGATTTCCTCTGAAATAAGACCTTCTAATAAACAAATTTAGGTTACAAATTGAATTTAATAAATAGTAGCGTGTAACATCTTACTTGATGCTCTCTCAGGCAGATTATAAGCATAAAACACGAATCTATTTTATGCATATATAGCTATAAATTTAAGTAACTGCTTTAAAGAAATTCTTTTACATTGTAAAAATCTGTTTTGGTATTAATTGTATATTTGTTGAGATACACATCAGCAGTGCATCGCTCCAAGGCGGATTATAACCGTAAACATATCTTGGTTAAAACATTGAATTATAATTACACTGTGATCCAGAGAAGTTTGTAGCGCTGCCCTACGCTTTTATGGCTCTTAAGCACCTGATTCCTCAAACACTCCCTATATTAATTTGGATACACTCATTGCAGTGGAGAGTTTTCTCGTAAACTCGTACTGAGTTTTGACAAATACTCGTAAATAATTCAGAATATGCTCCATAGCTTAAAATAAAACATATAAACTGATTTGATACTAAATTTGAAATCTGTCACCTCATTTAAGGGAAATAATATATATATATATATATATATATATATATAATTTTGTGACATCGTTACTTCGATTACTAATTAACATTCTCAATAAATATTCAAATCACAGACCCGGCTCAAATACAGCTTTAATATATTCCTTTAATAATAGTTAATTTATTATTTTATCACTATAAATAATAATAACATTATATATAAATATAATTTTATACCAAGTTCTGCAGATTCCAAATCTGAAGGTCTTCTCGCTGATTCGTTAAATCCATCTAAAGAGTTTCCAGAATTACCGATGCTAAGTTCGAATTGCAACGGTTTGTCAGTCAGCCCTTTATCAATCGCGTTGGCTTCGAAGATGGTACCAAATAAGAAGAACTCCTCATTCTTCTCAAAACTAGGCTCATTTATAGGTGGAATTGTTTCGACTTCGACTTCCGACGTTGGGTATTCGATGCTGTCCATTATTTCAGTACGGATAGATAGCAAAATCCTATAAACAAAATTTAAGCAGGAATTAGTCTAGATAAATTTAATCACAGAGAATATAAATTATGTTAATCAATTTATGAATTTAATATTTAAAATAGATGATAATATGATCATGTTTTCACCATAGTGCCACTAATTGAAGCCGCATGCAGAATCTAGTAGGATATAATGCAGAAAGACTTTATTATTCTCTAGAAATAATAATGGTAAATATGTTTAAGAAACACACACAGAAATACACACACACACACACAGAGGACACATAATATTCAATTAAATTACCTTCCCCTGTAAGAGACTCCTTCGCCCATTCCCATGTTCAACCCGGCGTGCTGATCTATCAGACTATAGTCACGAGTAGAACCGTACAGATAAATGTAGGCCGGACCGAATGTTGGTAGGAACCCTGATAAACAGAATGGGTGCAATATATGTATGTTACAGGAAAAATCCGTAGTTGTTTTGTGGTAGTTGAAACTATTTAATGATGAATGTCTTCGGTACAACTAGAATTACCTCATCTAAAACGTAAACTTACTGTTTTAAAAATCTGATTATTATATAAAATTACTTTTAAATGTGAATGTCAAACAAAACTAATTTTAGCTAGAAAAGCTGTTTGGGTGAAATGATCAAATATATCAAACAATTAAGTGTCCATTCGGATTTCAAAAGGTTTTTATAGTGTAATCTATTGAGATTTCATGAATACCGAGTATAGAAATTGCGATACATTTTAAAATTATTGCAACAGATATACTATAATATATCAAAGGCATTAGGAAAAGTAATTAAGAAAACATATATTGTAATATATGANCTAGTTGAAACTATTTAATGATGAATGTCTTCGGTACAACTAGAATTACCTCATCTAAAACGTAAACTTACTGTTTTAAAAATCTGATTATTATATAAAATTACTTTTAAATGTGAATGTCAAACAAAACTAATTTTAGCTAGAAAAGCTGTTTGGGTGAAATGATCAAATATATCAAACAATTAAGTGTCCATTCGGATTTCAAAAGGTTTTTATAGTGTAATCTATTGAGATTTCATGAATACCGAGTATAGAAATTGCGATACATTTTAAAATTATTCCAACAGATATACTATAATATATCAAAGGCATTAGGAAAAGTAATTAAGAAAACATATATTGTAATATATGAGATTTTCTTTCTCACAGTTTCGAGGTTGAGAGAGATAGCCCAGAAGAGGTTAGGAAAAGGGATGATATGTAATAATGTAGTGAGTTGTAATCGATGTTTTTTTTTAAATTCTATAACATCGCTTTAGTGTAAACTATAATGGTGTTATAACATTTAAATGAATAAACAAATAATTAAATTTTTGTAATGCAAAAATATATTAATCAGCATGTTTATAAATCATAGGGAACATTTACATTATACATTTTTGGGGGTTCTTATCCGCAGACACTTAATTCCATTTTCATAATCCTCAAATTGGGCTACGCATACACTTCCTACTGTATGTACACCATGTTGTTTCAATTAAAAGCTAAGCCACCCGCATTATAAGTTCTTTAAGAATGACGTGGATAATTATATTTATATATGCTGCCTGCGTAAAGAAGATTAGAGAATAATCGGCTTTCTGTTCAATTTACACTTCAATACATCATTCAATGATCGACCAATTTATCCTAGTTAATTAACCTTCGATACCTCTTTCTCCATCATTTGAAATAGTCTTAAGATCAATGAAGTGCGTCCCAATAATATCAGGGTGTACAGGATCGTTGTCTTTCAATTGAATCTTGAAGCGCTGACACAGCGGCGGGAACATCTCAGTAAACACGATTTGTTCGTTAAACACCGGAGCGTACGAGTTCTTACGCACCGTAGTGCTGCCCTGTTAAAAAAATAGAAGCTCGGAACACTATTTTCAATCGAGAATATTAACAGATCGCACTGAAAAAGCTTAGTCCAAATAACATTAGGCATTATATATTACATGTAAAGACGTCTTATCTCGGTTACGTTATCAAGTGTGATAGATATATTCTCTTGCAAGTGGTGATAATGATGGGTGGAGATACCAGGAAAAGTAGATCGCAGAAAATGGTCATGTCCCTGCAAGCGCTAAAAATTGTTCCTCCTTGTTAAATCTAGAGACATTATCTGAAATCCCCATCCATTCCAGATAAGTACGTATTTTATTAGTCTTGTATCGACAGCGGTCACTCATGTGCCTATTATCATGGAAAGGGTAAGCAAAGGCGTATATTATTTCATCGAGTTGTTTCTAATACATTTAAAAATTTAGTTTTTTCACGGTTTTATTTTCTTCATTAAAAGATGAGTATAATCACAAAAAAATTATGAACCGCTGATAGATGTTGTTGGATATCCAGTGGTGCGAGCTATACGAGAATACAAGGCAAATGTTTTATACATATAAAATACATACTAAGAAATGCTCTCTACCACCAAACAAATCAAGTTGCAGGTGCAGTTACTCTTTTCAGAAACATCCCTTAGAAACGGAGCTTAGTTATAATTCTAAATGATAATGATGAGGTACTTCTAAACATATCTAGTGTCAAGGTGTCAGTTGACAAAATTCGTGTGAATGCAAGAATAGCCGGCAAAACTGAATTTGGTCTGAAATATACTGTCACAGATATCGGAGTAGAGGCTGTTCACAAAATAGGTACATATATACGTAGTTAGATTTAGGTTAGGCTTTTTGGAGTTTAATGTCGAGATTTTCGAGACGACTGAGTTCATGCTTGAGTTGCGAGCTTTTCCACTCTGTACTCGTTTTAAGACATCTCTATCTAGCAGATACTGCTCTACATATTCACGTTTCCTCGGGCTAAGAAAAAATAGTGCTAGAGATGATATCAACACTAGAGATGCGTCAAGTAGCCCATTTTTGGTACTCGAGTATTTCAGTAATCGTTGTAAAAAAATCGAGGCAGAAATTTAGTCTAGTACTCGGGGTACTAGTTAAGGTATTTAAGTACTTCATCAGATTTGGATACCCCAATGTTTTTAACCGACTTCAAAAAAAAGGAGGAGGTTCTCAATTTGGTTGTATATTTTTTTGTTTGTTACCTTATAAATTAGTCATTTATGACTAAACGGGATAGACTGTATTAACAAACAGAAACCTGTGTTTCATTATCTGTTCGATTCACATGTACATTTGCAAATAATCAAAGTACTCGACTCATGTACTGATTCAGTATTTGAATATCTATTATTAATTGAAATTTTCACCGGAGCTTTATATATTCGAGTACTATTTGACTCGGTGCATCACTAATCATGACATGTCTGCTTTGAAGAGTTAATAAATTATACAACATCGAAATAACTTTAGTCTCGAAATATATATGAATATTTAAACTGTTGCTTCCTTCTTAATTGTTAGACGTTATTTCCTTTAGTGGAGATTTACTAAATTATTCCATGTCTATTCACGCTAAAAGGCTCTGTTACACCCATAGTAGTTTACTTACAGTCATTCCAGCAAAGCATACTTGCACCGAAGGGCTTACTAAGTCTTGGCTCTCCCCAGTTAAGGCTTTCTTTACGTTGGCTAGTAGAGAATAGTTCATCTTCGGCAGACCATCAGCCTTGTGTATCTTCACTAAGAATTTAGCGCGTTGCCGTTCAATTGGAACTCCGTCTGGCAGGAGTAGGTTCCTGCGACGTTTAACATAACGTTATAAAAAGAATAAAAAGATAATATTTTTCAAAGAGTTAGAAAGGAACGGCCGAGAATATGAATACTCTTCCACCATGACAGTGTCACTACGTATATCGCAAATGGAGCAAACTCATTTTGTTGTTTCAGAAAAGATGCGCTCATCTATCTATCTTGCACAGACTCTGAACCGCAACTACTATATTGTTTTACAAGAAATCAAAAATTTAATAAGAAAAAAATGATATTTACAGTTGAGAAGAGGCTACGACAGCTTTCGACACACATGTATATAAACGAGAATAAAATTATGCACTCAGAAATTGGTATAGGCTGTGTTTGAAGAAATCGTAGGTTGCAACAAGACCGCTAAGAGTACACTTTACTAATTTTGTGTAATATATAAAAATCTTATACATCAATATGAAATAAAGAGTATCTACATATTTATTTATGAAGCACAAACAGGCCATGTCGCACGTTACGCTAATTAAATCAAAAATATTAACTCACGCTTCAATGTCGTCTTCGTCTTTTTCACTCTTGGGCGGTATTTTGATCGTATCGCCTTTCCCAATAACACTTATATCGCATTTCAGATAACCTTTAGGACCTGCAGCAACGTCATCGGGGTCTGTTAGAAGTGCCCACTTGTGGTAGAATTGGCGATCTGGTAACAATAGACATATATTATAATATAATAGCTAGATAATTATAAAAGTTAAACATTTATCCATCAAGTAGAAATTATCATCGTAATTATCTGATCAATCGACAGGAAACCAATTCTTAAGAATTGAATTCTTGTCGATTCTAATTTCACAAGACCCGTAAGTCCTGATAAATTGTTAAAACTTAATATTTGCTTAAAGCGGCAGTATAATTTGCCTCTATTTTAGAAGCGTTGTGAAAGCACGCTCGGCAAATTGAGGATTTATTCTCTATTTACACAGATTTAAGTGTCTGTCGGGTAAAACATGGTTAGAATTTGTTCGTATCACAAACAGTCAACGGAAGCTTAACACAGGCTGCTTCTAATTAGATATCCATAATTATGGTGGCTTATAGTTTGAATTTATTTTTGAATTATGTTTGATTTGTGGCAGTGGCAGGCCCCGCCAGACATAACACCCGCCTGGTCGGAAGATATTCCCTTTTCCGATACTGCCTCTCCTGCCACACTTCGACCCTGCAGCTGGTGATGTCATCATCAACGTCATCATGGGTCATCATCTCACCATAACTGGTGACCACTGCATTCAACCAACCTTCTGAAAGTGATACACTTCATCACTGTGCTACAACCATCAACATTGTTACTACCTTCAATTAAACATTGCCAATATTATAGATATGTATGTTGCTTATATTTTAATACTAAATTATTTATTGTCGCGACTGCATTAATTATAATATTTCGACGTTTAAGAACGTCGAAATATAGTATTGTCGTATTTTAATAGTGGAAAATTGATTGCCTGTTTAATATATTGGTATTTTAGATTCTCAATTGATAAAAAGTACAAACAAATGGCACCTTATGTAATATTTAATATGTTTGCCCTCAATATTTATAATTTTTAATATGTTTGCCCTCAATATTTATTTACCATCTATGTTTACCCTCAATATTTATTTGGCCCTCACTCGCTGTCTTTCTCGCATAACGATGTAATGGTTATAGCAGTGATAATGTTTAGTTATAAGGATTGTTTTAATTAGAATATATGGTACATGTTTTATTTGTCTGTTTTGTTGTTTGATGTAATAACATATTAATTAATAATGTTTATAATTAGCACTGATGTAATCATACATTGATTGACAATCATCATCATCATCATCATCCCCAGTCCATATCGTCCCCACTACAGGGGCACGGACTTCCCCTGATCTGGAGGGGGGATTAGGCCGTAGTCTACCGCGCTGGCCTAGTGCGGGTTGGTAGACTTCACACACCCATGCGG
>WUAW01012018.1:22322-36754 GCA_017165845.1 Thaumetopoea pityocampa | reverse complement strand
TGTAGTATTCAAACTGCTTAGAACAATCATTAATGTCTTGTATAAATTCTTTTGAAAACAGCTGTAGATTTGTTTGAATGTAAGATACTTAGGGAATAAAATCATACTTGATAAGAATAATGGCACAGTTTGACTAATGAGACACTGACCTTTAGGCTGCCTATAATAATGTCGGTCATTAACACGACACTTTATCTACTAATTGCAGGAAGAAAACATACAGATAGCAACCGCTACGGAGAAACGTACAGATGTTGATAAAGACAGCCCGCAACAGCCTGAGAATGGTGAGTGTTTTTTTAGTAATAGACAGGTCATTGCACTTTGGTTACATTGGCGTAAATTCTTTTGTAATGCAACTTAACTAAATTTGGCTCTCCCATCTTTTTCTAATGTTAAACGCCAAAACGTGAGAGCAGTAGTTTTGTCCCTGTCAGTTTTGTTTAGACACGTCAAAATTAAGTTCTACATACAAATTTAGACGTGACCTCGGAACATGCCGATTACAATACATACGCAAAAACGCAACATTGTTTGTACATTTTGACATAAATGTAGGTTGATACTCGTAAAAAATTTTTGCTATCCCGTTTTAGTGTTTGAAATTAGAAAAAGATAGGGAGAGTCTAAATGTTTAAGTTGGGTTACATCAGAATTACTGACACCAATGTACTTAATGGAGAAGGAAAGTTTCGTGAGGAAATCTGCACGCCCGCACAGGTGTATGAAGTCTACCAACTTGTAGTAGGTCAGCATGATAGACTATGGCCTAATCCCCCTCCTGAACAGGGGAGGTCCGTGCCCCTGTAGTGGGGACGATATGGACTGGAGATGATGGTAATGGGTGAAGACACGTGAAATGGTCATATCATTGAATCATGGTAGCAGTGCTTGGTGTCTCAACAACATTGATAGTTATCAGTAATAGCGGGGATTGAGGCATCTGCACAGGTAGGTTGCTATGCTAATGCTAGTCGTTCGCTGATATAGTGTGTTTGACTACGTTTTCTCGTCTCTCATATTTTTTAGCATTAGCAGAATACGAGGGCGAGAGACCTCTTGTGCAGAGAACATGCAGGGATGCTCCCAGGACGATGATGTTAATCGTCTTAGCAAGTTGTTTCCTTGTTCCAAATTGTTCCAAACTGTGTGTGTATAATAAATAATTTATAATAATAGTATGCCAAAATGGAGAAAAATGTCTTATATTCAGATAAGAAGCAAGAAACATTCAGTAAGATTACTCCGATCGGACAGCGAATTGGGGCTAGCGCCATAGTTTTTCTTATTCTTCACAAAAATACCTTTCCAACGATGTATTGTTAGTTTCGATTGGCTCCAGGACCAGAGCCCATACATTTGTGCGCATCATCCTTTATACGCTTGGCAGATGTATTGGAGAACGCAGTTGATTTTAATAACAGGATAGCGCTGCTGCTCATTACCCTGGTAGATCCCTTAGCTGATTCTCACAGCACACGAGGGAAGAGATCGAGTAACGCTATTATTATCCCGGCGCCACACAGCATCACTCAGCGCGAGATAATGTTGAATAAATTCACAGTTGGGTGTACTTAGCGTGCTGAATTTTAAACGTAACGGTATATTTACAGGGATAGTTTTCGACACGGAAATATACGACCTTGAAAAACTCGACCAGAAGGACAAGCATAAACAGGACAAGGAGGACGAGGAGGAGCCCATTGGAGTGTCTCCCTGTGGCAGGTAACGTCACGTCGACCATGTTATTACGTAAGGCCGTTTCCGATACACACAAACACGAGTGTGCAAATGTTGAAGGTTCTCTTGCGTTTACAGAGTAAGGCGTCAGGAAATTAGTAGTCTGGATGGTTTTATTTAATTTTCGCTTTATTTAACACTCAGTTGGTTGCATGCGCTTCTAGAACTGTTAAGAAACTAAATTGCGAACGAATCAAAATTGAAATTGACATAAAAAATTAAGCTGAATTTTTGTTAGCCGATGAATGCGAACACCAAGTTCCCAACTACGGCCGAGGCTGCGCGTGGGTTGATTCCTAAAGGGTCGGCAATGCGCATGTGATATCCCTGATGTTGCAGGTGTCATGGGCTGCGGTAAACGCTTACCATCAGGTACACCGTAAGCATGTTTGCCTTTATCGTGGCATAAGAAAATTGATTACACATGCGTATATGACATAGCGTATTAAGGGATCGGTGTAAGTTGAAGTACGATGTAGTGAAAAATATCGAGAAAAGAACGCTCCATTGGTTTGGTCATTTAGAAAGGTTTCATAATTCGAAAGTTACTCATGTAACTTTCGAATGATGAAACGAATATACCGGGTAAATGTGATTGAAAGTGTCGGAAGAGGGCATACAGGAAAAACCTACCTTGGTCGTATCAACAACATTTTTCAAAAAGATCAAGTTCGTAGTACCCTTAATCGGCGTAAGTGTATGAAAAGATGTATAAATCTGGATGAGGTGAGAGGTGTGTCAGGATCATAGTATGTGGCGAACTGTGGTCACTGCTTACCTTTATGGGATACTGGCGTGAGTGTATGTATGTATCACACACGCTTTATTTCAAGGTTTTAGTTATACTTAAATAAACTTCGAGTGTATGGAACTTGGAGATGGGGAACCGCGTCGACAGGAAACGGCCGAACGGTCCTCAAGAACAAATCCCACATAATCTTCAGGTAATCGGACGGTGGCTTGTTGAGCGTCGTCACGTGCCAATAAATAACTGTCAGTTATTAACGTGTCGTCTAATCGTTATTTCTATACACGACTGTTGCTGCCAATTATTGTTTGAATGGGTTATCTTTCACACCCAATGCACCCAGCTCCCTACAAATTTGATCTTAGAGTAGCGCAATGGCAGATGTAATAATTTCCTCCAGGGATCGGGTGCTCAATAAGTGCAGTGCTCTGGCTGCAATTCAAGCCTCCCTTCGATCCGCGACGGTTGTGCCTTCAAGGCTAGGGTTTCGTCACAACATGTGTTCACCAACTAATTGGTCAATTGGTTAAATCACACCTGCAAGCGTCACCCAACCTTATATCCTTCATAGGTTGCGGCGCGTGGGTTAGGTGTCACTTCATTTTTTAGTTTTAGTTTGTGAGTATAGTGCAATACTTGCTCAAGGTTTTCTTCACCAAAACCAAAGACAATCTAATATATGCACTTTTAACGACAATCAAAAGGGGCGAACGTCATGTTGCAATCAAACAAACCTTAGGTTATTTATTAAAAAAAAAATAGGTTAGAAAGGATTATCTAATACGGTGTGCGTTGGTTCCGAACAGGCTGTGTAGATCTGTAATGGCAACTGCTAGATATGACCAGAGACTGCAATTAGTAGTGCTCTAATTAACAAATATATTATTTTACAGGTTCTTCAAATACGACAAGGAGGTAGGCAGGGGATCGTTCAAGACGGTGTACCACGGACTTGACACTCAGACCGGTGTCGCAGTGGCTTGGTGCGAACTTTTAGTGAGTGTCGCTTATTGGGTATTTCATCTTTCTTACGTTTTCGCCTCAAGGCAGTAACGGTGCAACACTGTATTGTACTTAGCATTAAATAAAAGGCCAAAGAAGCCAAACTTTCTTAACGCCCAGTGAAAGACGGTGGCATGCGTGGCTCATGTGCCGTAAGCACCTCAAGGTGCCGAGATACTGGGGTACCGAGTCCAAGTTCCCTGGAATGTTTGAAAGGGCGATGCACAGATGGACTGGAGTTTTAATGCAATGCCGGAACCCGGAAACATGTCGACGCCACCATACAGTTTTTAATCAGCAGGGATCTACGACGCTGAAACAGTTCATGCAGGCTAGTGTCTCAGTGACACTAGTCGTAACAACTACGGGGGTGACGTCATATCACCCTTTCAATTATGACAGACCCTAAGTTGGGATAAAATTGGAAGAAGCCAGAGTAATCAATTTCTTGGCACCTGCCTTTTACAGTGTTGAGCTCAGCCAATATATATAGATTTATTTTATACAGTTCACAGTTTTCATAGCTTGTTCTAGCGAACTATAATCACTCCTGTTTCTATTTCTTTTACATCAGGAGAAAAAATTAAACAAAACTGAGCGTCTCCGTTTTCGTGAAGAAGCCGACATGCTGAAGAAACTTCAGCACCCCAACATCGTTCGGTTCTACAACTACTGGGAGGGCACCGTCGCCAAGAAGAAGAACATCGTGCTTATCACCGAGCTCATGCTGTCGGGCACCCTCAAGGCGTGAGTAATGCGCGCAGCACATTGAAATTCTTCTGCTTGAGGTTATTATTCGCAGCTTTCAGAAGTAACCCAAGACGTGCGTGAGAAGTGATTAAGCGGCCGGCCAATTCGACAATAAACGATCCCTTTGAATGGATAGAAGAGAATGTTGAGTGGATGGGATTTATATCGAAAAAACAAATAGTGTTGACAGTTTACAGCCGATATGCTTAGACAATACTAGCTAAAATTCATAGCTTCGCTCGCGACCATTTTATGTTGGTCATGATGATTTATTTATCCTTTATATACCTAACTCGTTGTTAAATTTCATAACCATCGCTTCACTTGTTCAGGTATTACAGAGTTAACAAATAGACAAACGCACTTTCATTTCCATTAATGATTAAGTAAATGTAAAATATGAATATAATAATATATAAGTTGTTACATAACTATTTAGGTGATAAGTAAATTAAGCAACAAGCCCCCCTAGCCAAGTTGACATTCGACAATCGTTATCGCTAATAGAAACGAAAAAAATTTATTGGAATGACACTTCTATTCGATAAGTCACGTGTGACTTGGCGATCAGAAGTGTCACTTCAATACATTTTATTCGTTTCTATTAGCGATAACGATTGTCGAATGTCAACTTGGCTAGGGGGCTGATCCAAGGTGGTAGTGGGCATAGCACATAGCTTGGGTCGGTCGTCCAGTTCTGTTCTGCTTCTCCGTATCTAGAATGTCCGCCCTTTTGACGAGCTTTGAGGGGTCATCCCATCTGTTTGGCGATATTTTAGGGGTGGTGTCAATCATTGTACAAATGAACTATTCCGGTAATACCTGGTGTTGGCGACGCACGGTAGAATAAGGTTTTATATGTTAAAATGGCCTTCAAAGACGCGGCCAGCGAGATAAGAAAAATAATAAAACTTCTCACTTTTGGTTGTCATTCGAACTAGTAAAATTCTTTTGGAAAATATAACATGGACACTTTTTTAAGACCAAACAAGGAATTAGCGTTTCTCTTATCAACATCCCTCGTCCCGTCGGCTACACCTGGTGTGACAGATATTTGTTTGTTCTCTTTGCAGATATCTCCGAAGGTTCAAGAGGATCAACCCCAAAGTGCTGAAGTCGTGGTGTCGCCAAATACTAAAGGGACTGAATTTTCTCCACTCGAGGCTTCCACCTATCATCCACAGGTATTTATCTGTCATTACAAGGATATACTCTTCTAAAGATCACTATCATTATCATTCTCAGTCCACATTCGTCCCCATTACAAAGTCACGGACCTCCCCTCATCAGGAGGGGGATTAGGCCATAGGCTACTACACTGGCCCAGTGCAGCTTGGTAGACTTCACACACCCTTGCGACTATGAAGGTTTTCTCATGAAGTTTTCCTTCTCCGTTAAGTACATTGGTGTCTACAATGCAGACCGTACATGAATTACAAATAATAACTCAGTGGTACGAGACCGGGATCGAACTCACGACCTCTCGATCGAGAGTCGTGTCTGTAACGACTACACCACCAATGTACTATATAATATAATATAAATGGGTTATCAGTGTTTAATCACGGTTTGTCTTGATACTTCAAACACTACATGTTTAGATACATTTTAAATATAAAGAAAAGAGAAAGAAAGAAAGAAAAACAATTATTTCCTGTATCTTTATTTTAGCTATATTAATAGCTAAAATAAAGATACAGGAAAAAGAGAAAGAAAAATAATTATACCAAATCGGCTCAGCATGATGCCAGGCAGTATACCCGATGCTGGTATTCTGCTGGATCCCTGATCGTGTCGCTCAGACACCGAGCGTACCACGTATCCTTGTATTTAATATGTGCTCTGATATGTACCCCTAAAATGTATGAATGATATATATGTAGGTATATGTATATAATAGCAAAGTGGCGGAGGCATCTTATGTACATTATATGATATAATCGATAAGAGTATGTCAAATATCAAAGATCCATTGTTTAATTAAGATGAGGAAATAAGACGAATGAGGGAAAAAATAAGTATAGGAAACAGACGTAGGAACTGGCATTGTGGAGTTAAAAAAAACTAAATTTTACGTAAAATTTATATCCGGTTATCCTTATGTCACTCAATAATTGTCATTCAGTTCGGGTCATTATATTCGGTCAGCGTTGCCAGGCGTCCGGATAAAGTCGGACACAGTCAGGCGTTTTGATTGCGTGTGCGGCCAAATTAGACATTGTCGGGTCTTCGCTCAGTGTAGTTGGCTCAGCGCATAGTAGTTACTGATACCTACTATTGCAATTATTGAAATTAATATTGTAATTAATATTGAATAATTAATAGTTAAGAAGTCTGATTCATTCAATTTTATTGTTGTTTCATTAGAATTTAAGAAGATTTTATGGTAAACGATAAAAGCATTGTTTAACTTTAAAAAAAAATATCGTGTTATACTAAAACTAAAAAATTAAGGGTGCCCGGACTTTTTACCCAAATGACCGGCTAAACTGGCTGGTATGTCCGACTTTTCAGTTTTAAGACCTGGCAACTCTATATTAGGTCATGAAGGGGCTACACGTTAACGCTGCTGAATTAACGCGGTGCTGTGTGCGTTTGTGTCAGAGATCTGAAGTGCGACAACATCTTCATAACGGGCACCACGGGCAGCGTCAAGATCGGTGACCTGGGTCTCGCCACGCTCAAGAACAGGAGCTTCGCTAAATCTGTCATAGGTGACGACGCCTTTTATGAATTATACAGTATTTTATTACCCAACTGCGCTAGGAGGGTTATTGTTTTCGAGTGTATGTATTTAAATTTCTTTGTACGCTCTGTAGCTTATGCTCTACGTTGGCATGCTCTGTAGCCTAACCGGCTTGATGGATTCTACCTTGAGAGGTGCCGTTAGAGTGACACAGTATATCAAAATTATAAAAAGAAATACATTTTTCAGGGGTTTTTGTTGTGTTTTCAATAATGTTTTTTTTTTAATTAGAATATAGGTGTATTAGTACTCAAACACACAATCACTATATTTAACCAGTTTATCGTATTAATAATTCCGATTCTAATATGAGAATATAATTGGTCCACATAGCAGAAAAAAATTGCAATAATTTCTTCTTCTCAATAAGTCTTTGACTGTGACAGTCTTGTGCCTGAATGTTAAATAAGAAGAATAATGGTAGGTACCGTATATTACATAAATAATTGTTTTGTAACGCCTGAGTCTAAGGAAACCATTCCCAAACATTAGTGAAACAATTGTAATGTTATACTTTAACTAAATTTATGCATTTGGGTTTTTTTTTCAAATGAAGAAATGCTGTTTACCGCAGATAGCCTTTACAGCTTCATCGGACAAGAATGGTGAGTGCAGCATGCACTCTAGCTGTTGCTTTATTTTGTCCACTTAAAGTGGGGAAACGACTAGTACAAGGACACCTCGAAATAGGTTCGCACCTCAGCTTGGGCAGTCCCAAGAGATGTTTATAGGATATATTGATTATGAAATAGTAAGTAATATGTTCTTTACTACTTTTTATGGCTACAGGGCGACATCAGAAGGTAGTTTTTCATCAGAATCCCTTTCAGCCAAATCCCCATCCTATCGAATCGGATCTATATCTGACACCTCCCATGTCCCAGCACTTTAAATACGCTGCGTGTGCTCGCGTTCATCATCGTCGCAATCATCATCAAAATCGCAGGCATCATCAAAAAGCCTGTATTGTTTAGGTTCCAGACCTTAGTAAAGGTAACGTTATGTGCACACCGGGCAGGTACCCCGGAGTTCATGGCGCCGGAGATGTACGAGGAGCACTACGACGAGTCGGTGGACGTGTACGCGTTCGGCATGTGCATGCTGGAGATGGCCACCGGCGAGTACCCCTACTCGGAGTGCAGTGGGCCTGCGCAGATCTACAAGAAAGTCGTCTCGGTCAGTGCGATCGAGTTGTTTCCTATGATTAATTTTTTTATATCATTTATACCGACCGCAGATACCATTAAAAATAAACTTTTCTGTGAAAACAGAAACGGAGTTAGTGGTAAAATGAGGTAGTAATCAATATTTAAATGGGTAAAAGGAAGGGCGGGGGCGTTGCTGTCTTTCTAGCATTCTCGTACCATAATGGCGGTGACGTCATAAAACAGTATGTGCATCTTTTTTATAACTTGACGATTACCCCCACTCCCAAATTTGAAAGAATTTTAACTTAGTTATTATTGAACTGATTCACAGAACTCCTTATATTTTAGACTGTACAATAGCGTAACTAGGTGATAAAACAAATATAAAAAAATAAGTCAACTACCCTACTGCATTATGACCACTCCAGACATGTGTGACGGTGATCGCGGTGTCTACCGCTACACCACCGTGACTATAAATTTGTGAAGGTAATTTTAATTTATACATTTCTTTTCTGAACGTGTTTTTTGGCTAGGTCAGGGAGTACTCAGTCATTTAACTTGCCCAGCAAATAGACTAAAATATACGGGTACACGACCCCAGGCCCCCGAGCTACTACTCTTGCTGCTTCCGTGTCAGTAGCATCCTATATTCTTTTTCTCATATTCCATATTCGTTGCTCAATACACCTCTTTCTTTCTTTTTGTGGGAACGTAAGAAGGAACATTAACATTTTTGACCGTTGTGGTTCGTCACCCGACACATCTCGTTTCTCATGGGGGCGAAAAGTGGGCTACGGATAGCCACTTTGCTCATAGCAAGTGGAAAGAAGTGGTCTCTGCCTACCCCAATTCTTCGGTAGTATAGTGGTCAGTATCCTCGCTAGTCACCGTGGAGACCGAGGTCCCCGCTTGAGAGCTAGGGGAAAAAGGCGTGATTGTATGTATGTTTATTGGCTCCCAATCTTTTTTAAACGCATTCAGCTGCACCGAGGCCTCAAATACGACTGAATGCGGGGCTCAAAATCAATAAAACCACTGCATCTCCTAACAAAATATCCAAAAACAGCAGTAGCATCACCATTACTCGGTTAAATGTAATGGCAATTCATTACATTTAACCGATTAGGCGTTTTTAGACTTCTTCGTTTTAAGCAGGGAGCTCTAATTGCTCCCAAACTTTCCCCCTTGTAGAAGAGCTGAGAACGCTGCATGTCTTCATGGCTTGAGCTCTGGTTCCGGGGCTCTCCTTTGGACCGCATGCTGATCATCCTTAAGGTAGACATGACCTGTTGGACCGAAGGTCAAGAGTCGTGGGTAAACGGTGGTTGTAACATGTTGAATACTATACTATGGGGAGGGCCCACTGTGGACTCCTTTAGGCCGCTCAATGTTCAAGTTTGCCAACATGTTATTTTATACATTAATTATTTTGTAACAGGGTGTGAAACCACAGAGCTTAGAGAAGGTGACCATACCAGAAGTGAAGGATATCATCGAGTCTTGTATCAAACCGAACAAAGCAGACAGGTAAGTTTTTCACAATTCTTAAGGCCGCGTGTTAACGGCTGTATGTTTACCGGAAATCGAGCCGCTACGAAACGGGTGCTCTTGTAAACGAGTCGTTAACCCGTTCGCTACCAGGGTCTCCCGGAGAAAACCGCCACAACAGCCCAAAACTTTTTTCATGATTATATGAAACCAATTAGAATAAATTTAACGTATGTGTATTTAGAACAATCTAAAAAAACAAAAATAAACATTCTCTAAACTGATACAAATTTAAACATTTTACCGTTATAGAACTTAACAGTATTGCCCAATACACAACATGTTTAAACATGCCTTAGTAAGTTGACCAAAAACGTCTATCACATATATGTGACGTCGAGCTGTGGTAAGAAACTGCTATGTCACATATGTGTACGGTTGGTAGCATACTGGTATATAACGGAGATATTACCGTGGTCTCAAATCTGATGTGTTCCAGACAAAAAGTGATTGAGACTACGCATTTTTAATCGACAAGAAACTTATAATAGCGTACTATTTCTATAAAGAACTGCCAAGACATTCATGTAAAAAAAAATGCAAATTTTCTTATATGCTGTAAAATTAATCTGCTTCTTTTTGTAAATGTAGTCTTGTCCCTACAAAATGTGGTCCTGTCTACAGGTCTATTTTCAACTAGTCAGATTAAGAAATTCGTGTCTATTTCATGATCCATATATATAATTTGTTATTCAGCAGTACCACATAAATAAGTTACATCGGCATTTTATTCGGCGCAGACGAGTGCTAATAAAAGCCGATTAAATTCAATTATAAGCACCAAATCAATATAGGCTTTGTTTCATTATGAGTAAGGTTGAAAATATAATTATAGATTAATTCTTGTTATCTCGCTCTTAACGTGTGGTGGACGCTACAACGGCGCGCGCACATTCGACCAATAACCGACGAGGATTTCATGCGCGTAAATACACCGCCTTATAATTGGCTGAAATATTTTGACGCCTTTCAACATCGCAGAACACCTCCCAAATGTTGGGGATAATGAAGTTATTAGCGCATAAATAGCAGAAGTTTTTTTATTGGTCAAATGTAGATCAACTTTAGTATGTTTTGGTTTTTCGTCGTACAGAAAAGCAAAGTTGAGTAATATAGTGCTCATAAATAATTATCTTAATTAGCAAATCAGTAAATGTACGGTGTGTTCTAACAGAGGGATGTTATAAGACTGTATTTGTCCTCAGACCAAAAGTGAAAGACCTGCTGAACCATGAGTTCTTCGGTGAGGACATCGGTCTCCGGCTGGAGATCGTAGGCCGCGACCTGGTCACTTCCTCCGACATCACTAAGATTCAGTTCCGACTTAAGATCATAGATCCAAAGAAACGGTAAACCTTCAACAGTAATTTATCTATTGCTGGAAAACTTGTATTTTAGAACCTTAATTCAGGCGGGAGACCGGGGTTCGATTCCCCGCCGGAGAGCCAGGGAAAAAGGCGTGAGTGTATGTATGTANAATTATTATATGGATAAAGAATTTTTTAATTATTCTTTACTGTATACATTATATTTGAATCAAACTTGTTTCAGAAAGTTCAAGTTCGTAGCACCCTTAAGCGACGAAACTGTATGAAAAGATGTATGTATGTGGATGAGGCGAGAAAGGTGTATCAGGTAGTGATATGCGGTCAACTGTGGTCTCTGTCTACCCCTATGGGATATCAGCATGAGTGTATGTATGTACAATTGCTGTGTGGAGCAGGCATGATAATCATTATTGACACTGACGTGAACATCTACGTAATTGTAATATAACGAGTGTAATCAATGACGATTGGCAGAGAATAGAAGGAGCGTTATTCAAATGAACATAAAGGATACATAATGAACATAAAGGATCTTGTTTATACTATTATGAAATTGTTAAATGTCAAATTTTCAAAAATCAAAGATATTTGAAAACAAACTGCTCAGATCGACTAATTAAGGGCTTCTGAAACAAAATCCGTCGATGTATGTTTGTTTGTTCGGGCTTCACGCAAGAACCAGCGGATAGATTTTGTCCAAACCGTTACAGTCTTAAAGGTATTATTCCGACTTAAATACTGCGGCATGTTTCATCAAAATCGGTGCAGTAGAATTGGAGATACAGCTTGATCCCTGTTTTAGTAGCCATCGTTAAGGTACGAGAGCTCAAGTAAAGTGATTCTAAAGTTTTTTATATAAATCTATGATTGTGTTGGGATTTCCTATGTAGCGGAAAACCGACATTCTTCCGAGCGGAGCCGCGGACAAAAGCTAGCAGATTATAATCATAGATCATAGACAGCATTCATAACACACGCAAGGACGTGACTGCCTTAATTAGAACGTTGACGTCAAATCACGCGCTGACGGGTCATCGGCAGCGAGAAGTGTTAAGACGGTTGACAGTTAACACTGCACGGTTGACGCATGTGATAATAGTTGATGACGATTTGATTTGTACGTAATGTTTGTTGATCAGATCGTACACTCACAAGGAGAACGAGGCGATCCAGTTCGAGTTCGACATTGATAACGACGACTGCGAGGAGGTGGCCAACGACATGGCCAAGGCCGGCCTCATCATGGAGGAGGACGCGCGCATCGTCACCAAGCTGCTCAAGTCGCAGCTCATCAGCCTCAAGAGGTCAGTTACCCCTGGCGTTGGCGATGACTCACACCAATACCAGCTGAATATTTGAGATATCAGCAGTTCGAGGGGAAAGAATCAGTTTTTTTTAATGTTTATATATCTTCGATCTCATAAGACTTTTGAACCTGTCTCACTTGCCACTCGGTACTTTAAAGAATTCGTTAGCGCATGGTTCTTTGATTATTTTTATTTGGGAAACATATAGCCCATACTCGTTTCCACTACACAGGCACGAATCTCCCCTAATAAGGAGAGGGATCAGGCCGCATTACCGTACCACATTGTCTTAGTGCAGGTTGCTAGTGTTCCTATACTTATATGGGCACGCAGGTTTCCTCGCAAAATTTTCCTTCTCCGTTGAGTGCATCGCTCTCTACAATACAGACCGTACATGAGTTTGAAATAACCCGGTGGTATGGAACTGCTATAACTATTGGATCCAGCACCGCAGACCACCAGTGTATTAAACATATACATCGCACATTTATATGTTTAATATATTTAAGAAGTACACATTAAATTTTAAGAAGTACTCAACTAACTAAAAAAAAACATAAAAATAGAAAAACAATTACTGGAATATCATAAATATACTTTGACTTTGTCGTTAAAACCTCTGCTTTAATTAAAATCAGTATCAGTATATCATGATTATCATCCTGTGGCAGTCCACTGCTGGACGTAGCCTCCCCCAGGCGCCACTCAGCCCGATCTCCGGCTGCCCGCATCCAGTAGCTACCAGCCACTTTCCGCAGGCACCCCACACTACGTTTGCACAAATATCAGTGTATCATTTGTTGCAATATTGATAAACCTGACGTAAAAAAATATTTTTGTCTTGCATAATAATAGATACAAATGGGCGTGAACCTGTAAATAAACGTAGATATTTAAAAAAGTAGCCGTCTGAGAACGACCCCGAATATCATACTTTTTTCATCATGTTTATTTGATTTGTATTGTTGAAAGTATGTTAGAGAGGTTGCTGTATTGTGACTGCTCGGTGTGCGTGATATCACAGCGCCCATACGAAGGAATCAAGTGACACTATTACGCTTTCCGCGGCGAAAATTGGTTGTAAAATGGGAGGAGAGTATCGTCATAGCATTTTCTCTCTTTCTTATTAGCGTTTGGTGCATAACCACTGGGCAGCTCTATGGTGATTTACGTACCACACGCACAAAAAGGTATAAGTTTAGGGCGTCTTTTTTACAAGAGAATGGCAAATCCCTCCTTTTTAAAAGTGGGCTTTCAAGGGCTGATGATGAAATTCGAGATTATGTGAGCTGTTTTACGTTCTTCATAGACCATAACGTGAAATGAGTTGAGTACCTAAACACTGGGTAATGGACCGCAGAGGTTTGAGGTGTGGGCCATCGGACTTTATGTCGGGGCTGCGATCCCGGGAAAGAAGGTGGTCGAGTGGACTTACACCGGCATGACAGTGGGTGACGAGCTCAATATGAGAATGACACAAGATTGATGATGAACTGGTAGCGAGCTCTGAGCCCCTCAGTGATCAAAGGGATTTTAGTGCGCTACAGTTTCACATATCCCAGACTGCATCACTGAAGATTATTTTTAAAATTTTGCCACGCGACACAAAAGTTTTACCTTTAAAAAAGTTTTTGGGCTAACAAAGTCAGTTATAGATTCCTTCCTGCATCCATTCACATTCAGCTTCTTGCACCAGACCATAGATCCAACGTCTATATTAGGACTGTTTCATTTTAATTAACACCTAAATCTTTGTATAATGAATCGCATAAGTGTGGTGACAAGGATCGAAAAAGGTATGCTCTACTGGTGTGTTTGTAAATAACAAAAGATATGATGGAACGGTGTACCAAATGTGAGTGGCAGTGTCGGAAGGAGGCACCCGAGGGAAACTTACCTTGACCAAATAAATATCTTGTTTCAAAAAGGTTAAGCACTCTTAACTGGCGAAATTGTATAAAAAGTTGTATGAGTGTGAATTAGACAAAAGAGGTGTCTCAGGATCGTACTATCTGACAAATTATGGTTTTGCAAACCGTATCGTGGGGCAAAAAGGTCCTTGAATGGAGACCACGTACTAGCAAGCGCAGTGTGGGACGGCCACCTACGAGA
>WUAW01012007.1:17957-46755 GCA_017165845.1 Thaumetopoea pityocampa | reverse complement strand
GCCTCTCCATAGCTCGCTGCGCGACATTGAGCCTCTGAAAAAGTCCTTTTGTGAGGCAACACGTCTTAGAGCCGTAAGTTATCACTGGTAACACACATTAGTTGTACACCTTAGTTTTCAGGCACTGAGGGATTTTAGACGAGAAGACGTTTTGTAATTTACCGAACGCTGCCCAGCCGAGTTGGATCCGTCTATTGCCCTCCGTCTCAAAATTGGACTTACCTAATCGGACTACCTGTCCCAGGTAAATATATTCGTCAACAACTTCAAAAGTAGAGTTTCCAACAGTTAGTGCGGTGGGTGCAACATGGACGTTAAACATGAACTTCGTTTTGTTCATGTTCATTTTAAGACCCACTTGTTGTGAAACTCTATTGAGGTCACCGAGCATTTCTTTTTAAATATATAGTTTTAATTATCACAGTACCTCTTTGTGGCGTTCCCTTTTGAGGCGAAAATTACTAAGATAATTCACTATCTTACAGGTAAAATTAAAAAAAAAGTCGAAATACGTGTATATTTACTACTACCAGAAACAGGTATATGAAAGTTTGTTCTTCTTTCTTCAAAAATGACGAACTTCCCATAAACACTCACAACTCTTAATTCACCCCCTTTGGGGTAAAATTTTGAAAAACGTTGATATACGTGTGCGTTTATTTCTTACCAGAAGCAGGTATATGAAATTTCGTCTTTCTTCCTTCAAAGGTGACGAACTTCCTATAAAAACTCCAACCCCTAATTCACCCTCTTATGTGGTAATATTTTGAAAAACGCCCATATACATGTACATTTATTACTCACTAGAATTAGTTATATTAAATTTCATGCTTCTTATTTTGAACGTTTAGTGAACGCTTAAAAGTTAAAATATAACGGTCATCAAATGCTAAATTTTCAATATTGTAGTCCTAGTGGTTTAGCGGCTCTGCGTTGACGAATCAGTCACTCAGGACAAATAATTATATATGTATAGATAGTTATAAAAGTCTATATTACTTTGTGTTTGTTTGACCGTGATCCAGTTACAGAAACATCAGATTATAGCTATAGGTAATGCCCGTTGCCAACTGTAATATCCTGTCCTTTCTGATAACGAGGTGTATATACAATTCCAGTATATTTAGCGGTGGCTACGATGAGCTGAGGATATGCGTGATAAATGAATAATAATCTATTACTATTATAAAATTGTTAAATGTCAAATATTCAAAAACAAAGATATTTAAAAAAAAACTACTTAGGTCGACTAATTAAGGGCTTCTGAAATCAAATCCATCGATGTTTGTTTGTTTGTTCGGGCTTCACCCAAAACCAGCCGCTAGATATTGGTTAAACACAGTATTAAAGGTACTATTCCAACTTAAATGTTCCGCAATATTTATTAATCCGCATATTTCATCAAAATCCGTCCTGTAGAATTGAAGATACAGCTTGATCCCTGTTTTAGTAGCCGCTGTTAACATACGAGAGATCAAATAAAAGTGGTTCTGTGGCTTTTTATATAAATCTATGATTGTGTCGGGATTTCCTACGTAGCGGAAAACCGACAAAAGTTAGTATAAATCGATTATTTCGGGATTTTCCATTACATAGTGAATCGACATTCACGCGGGCGGAGCAGCGGGCAAAAGCTAGTAATATATATTATGGAAACTTTTTTTTTCATACAGATCTAGCCCCAAAATATACTTCCTTGTGTCTCGGGCATTAGACAACAATATATAGATAAATGCTCATACGTATATAGATAAATATCCATGACTCGGGTACAAACATTCGAGCTCATCACACAGTTTATTCCTACCAAGATTCGAACCTGAGACCAATTGGCGCAGAAAACAGGGTCACACTGCTACTAAGTCATCATTATCACCACTTTTCGCTTGTGATTACTTAATATTACTAGTTAAAGCAATAAAAACAGCGATATTTCTCTAAGTATGTACCCAATATACTATATCATCTAATATATATTCTCTATCCAATATACATATTTATATTGGCAACAGGGGTGATAATAAACGCCCGGCTATAGAGTGAAGAGCTGAAGGTCATTACTGTAACACAATCACGCACCCATCTGTGTCAGTGTGCGATACCACGAACATTTAATAATGTGCTTATTCTCTTGTATATTTTATTTGTTTTCGGAGACGCGTGTCAAATGTTAAATAATATAAAGTGTTAAAATATAAAGGGATGATAAAGAATCATCATCATCATTATATCAGCTCACAGATGCTCACTGATGAACATCGGCCTTCTTTAATGGTCACCTCACTCATTTCATTAGATCATCATATAGATCGAGGCTCAACCCGCACTACACTTCCCGGTTCGAAGTCGCCACTCCAGCACTTTAGCGCCCCAACATCCATCAAGTCTGCGAACTGGGTGCCCGCCCGCCCGCCACTTCATCTTTGTAACCCTTTGAGCCATATTGGTTCTAGTTCTCCTGCGGATTAGCTCATTGTGGTTGTTATCTCCCAGGGAAATTCCGAGCATAGCTATTTCCATTGTTTGATGGGTGACCTTGAGCTTTTTTATGAGACTCATATTCAATGGTCACGTCACAGGAGTGATTCTCGATGATCGCTTTAGATCAGAGGTTCCCAGACTTTTTTTCTCATAGACCACTTTCAAAATTTAGCCGTTACCGTTTTAGACCCCCTGCAGCTACATTTCTGCCATATTCCCAAAACTCGACAAAAAATGTGAATATTAGATCTAACTATGGAAATTTGGTCCCGTGGCCCCCTGGGCGTCCACCTGGACCATTTCGGGAACTAAGGCTTTAGATGGACATTCAGGGTCCCTCGCGGTAACGATTTTCTAGGCCCCTGTGTCCATTAGTCCATCCGTATGTCTGTACATACGGACGGACTTATGTATATAGTGAGTATAAAACCGGTTGTGAGTATAATATTTTATGCCGTGTGTCAAGGTATTGTTCATAACCGGTTTGAAGAAATTATTATCATGCACATAGGCCTACTCTAAAAAAAGTTAACGTTTATGGCGACGACGACGATACTCGTCATGGAGTTCACGGCGCGGTTCTTTACGGTGGATCATTAAAACCTACCTGCTTGGTTGCCAATAAGCTATAATTTTAGACTTAGGCTTAAAGGAATGCATTTTGGCACAAACGAAAAATCCAATAACAATGAATTAGGAGTTAATACTTATAAGGGAAACTTATGCTTCATATGAATCTTATGCAGAGCACGCTGCACTCTGCGCTGTAGACATATAATTATACCTACGCCGCGCGACTCATTCGGTTGGGGCTAACACACAGCGTGTCACACGCGCGTTACACTTGGGTGTTAATGTCCCATTTAAATTATTAAACATTTACTCACGTGTTATGACCTACTGGATGAGAAAGAAACGAGCGATTCAGAAAAGATCAAAGAAAAAATCTTTGAGTCGTATAGATACGATTTATATTAGCCTGCACGTACAAGGCGAGGTGCCTTGTACATTAATAAAACTGTTAGGAACTAAAATGCACTTTATAGCGTCGTCGTCAGTGTTGTTATTTAAATTTCTTCATGGAATGCATCTTCTAGTCTCTTTGTTCTATGCTAATAGTTTATAAAAAATACCGCAAATTAAAATTTAACTTTTTTGTGTTTCAAATATTCCGATGCTTTAGATTTTGAAATAAAGCAACATGAAGATACGGAACTCTTTCAAGGTATACTACTCCAGGGATTGCGGTAGTATCTTCTGGATAAATAGGATAAAGATCCTATAAAAAACGATGGCTTGAATTGTGGCAGCTTGTAGCTATACAAGCTGCCATAAGCAACGAGACTGAAACCTACAGATACGAGCTCAAATCTAGTATGACACTGGAAGGACATCAATGACGTTCTGGTAGAGACCTTGGAACCTCTCTGTGTAGTCGAGGTAGTCCACCATGATAGTTTTTACTAAAATATCGTTGCAAGTTTGAAGATTGAGAATCTTTATGAAGATTTTCTACGGCGAAATATAAAAAGAGTATACGCTGTCACTGTCAAGTTGACAGATAACACAATAAACCTATTACTAAAACAGTAAATTTAGTTACTTATAGCAGTAATTTTAACAGTCTGAGGATTACTGCAGATAAATGTGAGTCATATTCTATAATCAAAGGCGGCTATCTCACTTTTGGCAACTTTTAGCTGACAATGAAAAAATTCAATGTTTGTAATAGTATATACTGTTTGTTTAAATTGATATTGGCCATGTTCATTGGAAAATTAACGCAAAATCTTGATTTAGAGTCAAAGATGTCAATATAATGAAAATAAATTTTTAATAACCTTTTCTTTTATAGTTACTCAAAAATTGCTCAAAACGAGACAGCCGCCTTTAATTCTAGACGACTCATGTTATAACATACCTTACGGAATGACACTAGTCCCCTGGAGGGTGAGAGGGCCTTTAATGCGGGATGCTACATGCGTCGACATACTTGTAACGTCTCAGAGAACGTCATTGAGGCTGGTGGCGCGGCTACTGGTGCTGAAGTTCCTAGAAGCATTTAGAGTAGAAACTTTAAGGCCTTAGAGAGCAAGAGCTTACAGTTTTCAAAGAGGAGACTCGTCTGGTCAGCACAACAGGCGATCAGAACGCTAGTCGCTATTTAGCTCAACGTTTAGTAATACCTATACAACGAGGGACTGCGGCCGGCGTTATGTGCTCTCTACCGATCGACAAGAAGGCACCTTTCTTAAAATATTTATAGTTTTAATTTCATCTTTGTTTTATTTTTACTATGAGTATAAAAAATATATAACATACCTATACTTACATACATATGTCAAAGGGGATACCTGGTGAAATAGTCTTCAGGCTACAAGAATGTGTCACGTAGAGCCGAATGGCAGATATAAAACTAAACCATTGAGTCATGATCGATGGACGACTAGACTTTCCGTCTAGACGCTAACAGGTACTAGTCACTGGCCAAATTCTTTATAAGCATACGGTTACAACATCTGAAAACAGGTTCAGCGAGCAATCCATGTTTACATTTACTTCAAGATGTTGCCTCTTCCGAACATTAAGACGGAAATTTTGTCCCAAAATCCAAATTATAAAAATCACCGATACGCGTGTCGCAGTGGGTCATTGACCCCACGTGGCACCACCCTGATTTCACATCGTTTGTCTCTTTCTCTCTTGGGAGCGATTAGTATTGTCGCTCTGTTCGTGCCGTCCATTCTCACGTGCGCGTGCGCTGCACTATGCCACGCGTTGCCTATCAAAGTTCTATCCTTCGTTAGGATCACATCTTCGTCACATTTAAATTAGTCTACAATAACGCATTAATCCATCCCATAGGACTTATTTAATATATTAATTTCTGGTCTTAGTAATTGGTTTAATAACGATAGCTGCTACATAATTTATGTAGAGCGCTAACATAGAACCCATTGCATGTCGTAACACAGGTGCGTTGACCACTTTATTACTAATTCTTTACATGGGCCACATTAACAGCGAAATCTAATTTTACAACCTTATTCAATTAGAACTTCAAATGTTAGAGATGGACAGTAAATCTAAAGAACAGAAACGTGTAGTATCAACAAACTTGAGACATGGCCCCCATAAGGCTACATCTTATGTGCACTGGCTGGCGGCAACTACATAAGAATTCATCTCATTATGATTAATACTTGCAAGTGAAAAGGTTTCGAAACTGGTCATGCTTCAACTTTGCTGATAGTAGAAGTTCTATTAAAATTACCTAATTATATCCGACTGACGATTATCCCGATTTTTTGTTGTCTCAGTCCGCCTGTCGGATTAGGGAATTTTTTTAATAAAATAAAGCTATCGTCACCTTCAGACCATATTCATAATTCATCAGGAGGAAGGTAAGGCCGTAGTCTACCAAGCTGGCCTATTGCGGATTTGTAGAATTCATACACCTGTGCGGTCATACAGGTTTCTTCACGAAGTTTTCTTCTCAATTGAGTACATTGATGTCCACAATGTAGAACGTACATGAGCTTGAAATAACCTCATAGTACGGGATCGAATCCACGTCCTTTTGATCGCGAGTCATGTATAGCACCACTAGACATATTATATTAATTAATTAAGCCACTTGTTTCAAACAAATCAGGTTCGTAGCACCCTTAATCGACGAGAGTGTATGAAAAATGTATGGATGTGGATGAGGTTAGATAGGTGTGTCAGGATCTTAGTATGTGGCAAACTGTAGTCTCTGCCTATCCTTATGGAATACCGGCGTGATTTTATGTATGTATGTAATAGCCATAATACACTTTATCATTTTAAAAAATCATTACGTTTCAGTGTTGTTACGCGTTTAGAATAGATAGGTACTACCTTTTGAAATTCATTTTTTTATTTTAAACGCAACTATAAAATAACACTGCATAATAATTATAATACTACAACAAAATAAATAGTTGAAATAATTTTCATTTCATTCATGCCTGCAGAATAAAGTGGAGTCGTATGCAAGTGATATTTAATTGAACTATCTAAATAAAATTGAATTTTATTCATTCTTATTTCAGGAAATGAGTAACAGATTTATTATTTCAGTTAAACGCTCGACTTATTAAAAATCGTATCGTAATATTAGAATATCAACATTATCATTGTCAGCCCTTGGAAGCCCACTGCTGGACACGGGCCTCCTCCTCAAAAAGGAGGGATGTGCCATAATCTCCACGCTCGGCAGGCGTCTTGGAGACCGCAGTAGATTTGGATTGAATAACATAACGTTGCTGCCCGTTATCCGTTATTATTCCGTTATTATATCTCTTAGCTGTTTCTCACAGCACTTACGGAAAGAGATGGAGAGACAGAGACGGAAAGAGGTGGATGGACGCCCATTATTATACCGGCGCCACACAGCACAGCAGCTTTATTAGAATAAGAGGCAGCCGATTCTGTGATTTTAGGATGTAAAACATTACATTATCTATCATCGTTAACTGTTAAAATATACCCGCCGCTAATATATGACCGTGAAAATAACACTTTTTATAATACTCTCTTTCATTTCCCCGCGCATCCAATTTATTTTGCCGCTGCAGGCTCCGTGAACAAGTTGGGTACCGCTACACAGTCCCGGTTCAATTCGTCAGTTTCTGTATGATGATCAAGATATATTATTATAGCTGAAGGTGGGAACGACTTAAATAAAAGCAATTATAAAGATAATATCGTTTCGCATTGTACAGCTAATATTACAGCAAGTAGTTACATAAAAATTTGAGTGCAAACTGCGAAGATTCCGGTTATAAATCTACTATTTGTTTGTTTAAAAGCAATTTCATATTTATGTATAATTGATTATTTTTTTTATAATATTTCTTTTTTATAATACGGATGTCACAGAGTATATATAGTTCATTTGACAGTAAGTGGCTATTATCACTCATAAACGTCCACAGAGGATTCCAGACAGGATGATATACTTACTGTTCCTATCTTAATGTGGTCATTTTGCTACGTTAAACGATCGTAGCAGGTGAAAAAAAGTGGTTTCTGCCTACCTCAACGGGAAAGGGGCGTGACTTTACGTATGTAGTATGTACTATGATCTCTGCCTATCCTTATGGGATATCGGCGTGAGTGTATCTATGTATGTATGTAAAATAGGTATATTATATAAAAGAAATTATTACATTAGCGTTAAATTTTACGACCTATTTTTAATATATTGAATACTATATTCTCCTTTGTAATGCATTTATATGTTAAAAAATAAAAATTATTATACTTTATTCACTGGAAAACTAAAAATGGAATATTTACTTTGTTTGCTACTCGTGAAAGTACTTTACCTAATATCCACCATTTTGGATTTCATGTGACGGCTTAATCGACATTTTATTCTAATGTTGAATGATGAGGTCGGAATATATTGGCATGAAAGAAACGTAAGTGGAAGAATATTTTATAATATACGGACACTGGATCCAGTCAAAGGGAAATCTTAATAAAATAAAAAGTCAAACTTATTACTAGTATAGCGACCCTTTCCAGGTCTTTGGTCTATAGGGCGGGTGTCAAACACTATAATTAAACCTAATTATTATTATCATCAGACCGTGGAAGTCTATTCAAAAGTGCTGATTTGCCATAATCTCCACTCTTAGCGAGCATTTTGGAGGCCGCAGTGGATTTTGAATGAATAAGAGGACAACCCTACTACTGCCTATTATCCTGATACATCCCTTATTGCTGGTTATCACAGCATCCACGGGAAAAAATGGACTGATGTTATCATTGTGTTAGCGATGGCGCCGTATGGACAACAAAATACTTATCGAGTGGTCTAGCTTAAAATAACTGCCACAATCATTATCATAATGTTGTCCGAGTCAGGCAAAGCTGATGCACAATAAATATCATTGTTATTAAAGATTTATGTTATCTTTAACAGTCTATGCAATGCGCACAGGGGCACTGAGGAACTAATCAATTTGCTTTGCGCCATTTACACGCTTTCTATAGTAAGTCTGCTATATATTATTCAATGCTTTTATCTTAACTTAATGAGTCCGGAAAAGTAAGATGTAATAAAATTGCATTAGCATTTTATTATAACTTTCTAAATCCCTAGACACAACTAACGTGAAACTGTGTTTGTCTATCTGTATGTCTGTTACCTGTTCATGTTTTAAACACTGGTAGTGCTTTTGTATTTTCTATCTAGAGAAAACAACCAATACTTAGGCTATAAATCATTAGCATCATATTACGTTATAGCTAATTTAAAATATTAATATATGAAAAAATGAGGGAAAACGACGTCTGAGCTATTTAGTATTTAAAAGTTGTGTGACGTTTGTAATACCCCACACCCAGATTGGTTAGTTATTAGCATCTTTAAAACCACAGAATTAGAAAAATAATAGATACGTAGTCGGTCCCATAATGAACTGGCCCTGATATACTTGTACGTAGTTCTACGCCACGTATCGATACATGTTACGTTGCATCGAATAGTAAGTTTATAGTGTACTTCATATAAGAACACGTTTAGTTATATAAGACCCAGTTTAGCAGGTGATTTTGACAACAATAGTGGCATATTTTTTCAAAATGTCGAAAGTCGAGTATCGAAGCGTCATAAAATTCCTGTTTAAAGAAGACTTATCCCCCACTCAAATAAAAGAACGATTAGAAGAGAGACTCCACTTTCGTTTTTCTCTTACAAGAAGATTTTTCTCTTCCATTTCTTACACCACAATGAAAAATTGGGTGAAAAAGTTTCGCCTCGGGAGAGAAACAATCGAAGACATTTTCAATTATTGCTAACAATCGTCTATTTTATTTGATTGAATATACTAAAAATATTATACATTAAAAAAAATGATAAAAAAATCTCTAGCTAAATTCTTGTTTCTTATTTGCGTGCATGAGTGAAATCATCGTTCTGTATCAAAAGAGAAAATCAATACTTTCTTAATAATAATAAAAAAAGAAAATCAACTAAGTACCTTATCAATGAATTTCTCTCATTTTATAGAAAGGTCATTGAATCCTTTTCTAAAAAATTATGGGACCAAGAATCAATGAATTCTTTGAAGAATCAATCAGTTCTCAGTAGGCAATCAAAACGCGATTGTCTACTGAGAATTGTTTTTTTTCTATCATGAAGTTGTCTAAATTCCGATAAAAGTGGAATCAGTTGCAGCATGGTCTGAAGAGTACATTGGTTGACGGAGAATTTTTCGCGATGGTTGGCTGTGCAATGTGTGGTCGAACATTATTCTTAAAGGGCAATGCGTTGGTCTCGATAGTTAAATGGCGAACTTTTTCATTATAGTTCGTAATTGTTTCCAACACTCATCGGCAGTAATTGTCTGGCCTGAACTCAAGAAGCTATCCACTAAGGATAACCATCACGGGTCCACCAAACCCTCTCCAGTATATTTTGCGCCAACTTTTACTTGTGACAAGACTGTGGTGGATCTGTTTTCACTATCGTTTTCAATTGTTCATTATTTACTTGTTTTACCTGACCATAGACGGGGATTATTCTAGAACGTTTATTAGCAGTGGTTAGTTTGAACACATTAATTCTTCGAGCTGTATCTGTAACGCAGGTGTCACGGTCCACCGTGACACCTGCGCTACAGATACAGCTAAAAGTTAAAATATCGCGTTGTTTTTTAATATGAGCTCCAGCTCATATTAAAAAACAACGCGATATTTTAACTTTTCCATAGCCGTGAACAGCGATCTCAGAGCAAAACCAAATGACTCGAAAATAAATGAATCTAGCTACTTTCGAAACAGAACTTCACTAGTTTTAATTTTTAATGAATTTGAGTAAGGAATTATAAAATAAAGATAGGTATTTGAGTTCTAAGTTACTAGTATTGAGAATGGGCAATTTCATGGGTAAGGACCTAATATGTACTTACGTTAATGTAAGATAATCACACACTTTGTGTTTCCATATTATTATCGAGTTTATACAAATGGAACACAGTTTTGTGCTAGGTAGGTAGTGAGCTCGCACAACAAATGAGTTAAGTAGGCGTCGCCTCAAGGCCTCGCGTGGCACAGTGGTGGCTAAGTTTTTCTTTATTTACATCTCTATATATAAAGCTAGATATCACTGACTAATTACGAAATCTCTGTTACTTAGCCTACAGACTTGAAAATTGGTAGGGGAGATAAAACGTCCATATTTGAATGTTTGAAATGAGAGTTTGAATAGTATGTTTATTTTTGAATTGTTTGAAGTTGTTAAAATGATAAAATATAAGCATTTAAAAATATTTATTCACCTGAATATTGTTATTTATATAAACATTTTATTATCATGCCCTAAAAAGGTTTTTTCGTGATGTTGGTGTATGTGTAGTGCAGTAATACCTTTTGTACATGGATCTTAATTTAATATGTATTCGTCACATTATAAAATACAACTGTAGAAAGCGCGAGCGGATCAGATGACATTTACGTTTAGTTAGGTACACACTAGTTAGTGTCACCGTGTCGTCATCGTTAGCCCTTAGAAGTCCACTGCTGGAGATAGGTCTCCTCCTTAAAAAAGGAGGGATTTGCTATAATCTCGACGCCAGGAGGCGTCTTGGAAATCGCATTGGATTTTGATTAAATAACAGGAGAAAGCTGCTGACCATTATCCTGGTTTACATTCCTTAGCTGGTTCTACAGCATCTAAGAGAAGAGATTGAGTGACGCTATTATCACCACGGCGCCACACAGCAATATGTATGACAGGTGCGAATCGAATGGTGAGACACGGCCATGTAGGAGGACGCCGAATGGTTTCATGGACACGGGCCTCACATCGCATTGTATTAGTGTCCTCGACGCTGCGAGATGCGTTCAGGAATTTCCTTATATAGTAAAAAGGTACAACTAGCCAGTATGTCGAATACACATTAATATTAATGTACAGGTCAATGCGTGCCGGCACGATATGAGCGAACCCTTTGATCATCACGTCGAATCATAAAACAGCTATAAAATACTACTAAAATAAGATTGTACACGCGTACATATAGCCTTAAAGACGTTTGCGAGAAATTTAGGTTCCGTTGGGTGATATTAAAGACGTTAAGAGAATTCATACGCTCGCGAAACTCGTATACTCGTAAAGTCTTAGAGAAATGAACGCCGCCGTTGTCTACTTTTACAACTTTGTGAAACACTGTGAAATTTAATCGGTGGGCACTAGAATAGAACACAATAGTTACGAACTTGCAGTTTACAAATAAAGCTAAGGTTTTATTTGTAAACTGCAAGTTCGTAACTATTGTGTTAGAAATCCAGTTTATCCAAACCATTTGTTCCATCTAACTGGATTTCTCCAAAAAGTTCATTGAAATTTTCATTTGAGGAGAGTAGAGGATCCTGGGAGTATAAACAGTGTGTATTAGCGCCAGAAATAACGCGAATAATCATTATATTCCTACGATAACATAACATTTAACGGCATGAGATATTTCTCTCTAACCTGAGTTTCATTTTTAATAATAGTTACTTAGCACTGATGCCCAGGACGGAGATTCTGTGTAGCAGAGATTAAATAAAGCGTATAGGTAGGCACCCCACTATCCAATTCGTAAGTGCATTATCTCGCTTTGAAAGTTTTCTTTATCAATTGTGTCACAACACATTTTTTTATCCATTTAGATACATAATGTACAGTTAGTTGAGACAAAGATTCGTAGATTTTAGTGGTCTAAGAAAATAATCGGTTTATTTAGAAGATACCGCTTACCATTTTAATACTGATAATCTACGATTAATATTACCCATTTACGATTTTGAACTTTTTATAGAATCCATATGCATTTTATGGAAATTAGAGATTAAATAGAGAAAGCAATAATACGAATCCGAATAATCGATCTCGTTTGGATGTTATATACTCTTTAATAGCTTTTTCCTATCTCGCAGGTTGACTCTTACGTAAAGATTAGATTGTTTTATAAGTACAGGAATTTAGATATAACTGTTATTTATATTCTATATACAGCCCGAGTCGGTTATAATTCTCCAGGATAGAGCGAGGTTGCGATATATTATAAAATAACGTTAGCTACTAACGATGTTGTATTGTCGAGATAAATATTTTTACATGCATGTCGGCAAGTGGGAGAAGTCCTCGAAGCGCTGACCTTGCCGCGTGGGAGCCGCTCCGCGCTAGAAATCGGCCCCGTGCTTACGCAATCGCAACCACTCGGGCGCGCGCCTCAGTATTCACAGTCACACCACTGCGCGCGCGCAGCCCGCGGCGACACGCTCGTTGCGCCGCGCGCGTACCCACCGGGCCGGGTCTGGCCGCCTCACGCCCGCCAAACCCTCCAACACAACACGCGCTCCTCTCATTGTTACACGAGTACGTGTCTGACGTGTGGAACATCAGTACCAACGTGATATAATCACACGTAGGCAATGAAACTATTATTACTTAATGAAATATGGAACGATTGACTTCCGGGTAGAGATGCTGACGATAATGCTCAAATGAATAGTAGATTGTATTTAAGAAAAAAAAACAATAGTCATCATCGCAAAATAGTAATGTGAAGTGCTTATTGGGTCACAGTATATCGCATTTTTATATGTTAGATACTACATTATATAACTTTAGGACTTTTATTAATAAACATGGATGGAACCATGTCGAATTTTCGAAACATCGTTTAGGGAAAAATTTATTAAATCTGAAACTCAAGAAGACTACAGAGAGACACACAAATAGATAGCCATAAACAGGGGCGATTTCATGAAGCATCGACTTTGATTCACATATCAAACACACTCATAGATAAATAATTCAATACTAAACATTTTGCTCGTTTTAAAAGCCCAAAAAATTGTTTTTACTCGTATAAAGAAATCATTCATAAATTTGTGCGAATTCACCACCGTAACTCATACGGGAGTCATTCAGACACGAGAGGAAACGAATATTCAAGGTTATTTGTTCGGGGAGACTGTATCAATTTGCTTATCAACGTGGACGGCGATGCGTAATTTTTATTTATCTTCAAAATTTTTAAAATACGTACCTACAGTAGATATAGTATATGTGTACTTTCTGCTAGAAATTTAATAAACATTTTATTAACCATACCATAAAACGAAACACAATCCTTCATGAACCTTTCGAAGAATACTTTTTTTGATATAAAGATAATTCTATTCTACATATATATGATCCACAAGCTTAAAGCTTAATTGTTAAAGTTTGACGGATAACATTAGTTTGTTATAAAAACGAATAGATATAATAAAAATTTAAAACAATGAAATAAAACAATTAAAATAAGATGCATATTGAACAAGCTGAAGTAGAATGTTGTAGTTGATATTAATAATTTTAAAATAATAATATAAAAATATTATTATTTACGACGTACTTAGAACATCTATAGCATGGCCCTGATCAGAATCATTGTACATACGAATCACTACGCTGCTATGGAAAATTAAAAAAAACTTCTATTGCCTTTCTAATTATGTAAATATAGGTCTCTGTCAATATCAATAAGAACGATAAGGTATTTAACGAAGTTGTTGTTGAACAATGAATATTGTTATGATATTTAGTAAGAGTAAGTATCAAATTAGGTACTTATTCGCTCTAATGTCGTACCTATACATTCAATCAAAAAAAATATACATAAGGGTTTTGCAAAACGCAGTTTCGAAAAAAGTCAAAATACACCCCGCAAAGTGGTTCTTGAATGGGAGATAATATTACTCGCCCTTCAGTACCAGAGCCATCACAATGACTCCGATTATGTCAGTTAATTGTGAAATGGCTAAGTAGAGGGCACGGTGCTCTTGCATACTGACTGACACGAGTGTTATTTGGACACAGTTGTTTCGGCCGATACCTGTGTCGGATCGGATATGAAGGAACAAAAAAGTTGTTGTCATTATTTAGTCTCTGAAGACACTGCACACCACACGCTGTCGGAGCACTCAGCCCGTTATCGAAGACCTGGGCCAATTGACAGCGGAAATAGGAAAACCGGATCTTTCATTCCCAGACGTGATTTTTGCCATGATCGAAGACGCGAATGCTTGGTCAGCGGTTAGTAGGTTTAACAAGAAAGTGATGAAAGTTGAGGAAGCCGTAGAACGTAATCGCAAAGTAACTTACCTCAATTCTCATGAAAGGCGTTTTGAACGCAGACGTACGTATATAGATGATTATATGAGATTATAGAGAATATATGAGAATATAGATATATGGATTATATGAGATGGAATATATACAACATGGATCAGCCTACGTGTGGAGGGGAAGATATCCTGAAGCTACAAGCCATGACGGCGAGCATACATGAGATTGAGTGCTCGGGAGCAAAGCTGTTTACGACAAGAAGCGGCTGTATTTATGAAACATATTTATATCATGACATTGTTATGACGACTAACACGCTTTCCGTGATGTCTAACTTCGTGACTGTAGGAGGATGCTCAGAGGAAAACCTCTCGCATGCATTAAAAAATGCATGTGAGTCCTGCACGTCGGTTGTATACGGGCCCTTTCCAGAAATTAAAAAAGAGACAACAGTCTCAAATAAATATCTTACTAGTAAAATTAATAAAAAAATATTGCACCTACCTGTCAAAAAAAAAATAAGAAAAAAATGGGTCGATGTCGAAAATAAAAAGTTAATGGTAGTACGTAGTTGTAAATTATAATGAGACACGAACAACGTTACACTTTACATTGTAAGGATGTAACTACTTATCTAACGTTATTATTGGCTTCAATTGTTAATAGATTCGGAGCAGTCTTAGAACAGTATTCCGAATTAATTGAATAATAGAGAATAGATGAGCTAATTTGTTCGGTACTGATAATGCGTACCAGATATCATTTAGGGTATAGATTATATACTTTATACATATTTATATACCTAATATTGATTCGGCGCCAGAAGATGATCTTTTGTTAAATAGAATAGTGATGATCCGCCCAGTAACGGGACTGGTTCGCAGACGCGATTATTAGAATAGTCCACTTACTATACTTTGTCCTACTCAAACACTATACGTGCGAAAAGAAAGGAACCAACATCAAGACGTATAAGAAATGCGCGAACATTGAAATCACAGATCGGAGCGTTCTCCGATCACATCGTGAAACGACAGGTGTCTCTGATTAGGCGGGTGCGAATCGATAACCGCGAGAAGAAATAACATCAAGATAATATCGGAAAGCGTTAATATCAAAATTATGATACATAATACTATTGTTTCCATACTCTAAATCATCGATACCCAAAGTGATCATCGTCGAGCCCCAGGGGTCGACGGTGATCACTTTGGGTATCTCTATCTCATCTCATCTATCTCACTGTGGGATTTCCGCCCGAGCCCGTTATCATTTCTACGGGTCAGGGCAAACAGCAGCGGGTCCTGGTTGGTGTCGCAATGACAGTAATGGTTGTAGGGAACGTGGGGGCATAGGGAGATGACGTCAGACCACAATCGATCGTCTGTACCGCTGCACACCTACATACTCCGCAACGACCGATTCTGACTTAGATCGGAATAATAATATTATAATGAAAACGTAGAATCAAAATCCTTAATCGATATGCAAACTATCTTTATGAAAATCACATTTCAGTAAACTAAATTAAATGATAATAATTTATAAGTGAGTTTATAGTCTAGTGCATTGATACCCAAAGTGGTCTATATTGTCCCCCAGGGGTCGACGATGACTTGCAAGGGGTCCACGCCAACTGTCAAAAACACATTTGAACTTAATAAATTTACAACAATGTTACAACTACGCTTTGGGGGTCTACCAAAAGTGAAAAACATTACAAGTGGTCTACAAGACAAAAAATGTTTGAAGACCTCTGGTCTATTTTGTCTGGTCTCATCTCTGGTATGACCATGTATGCCAAAGCTTAGATTTCAAGTTCAAATCCAAGGCACACACCTCGGAATTTACCAAATCATATGCGTATCAATAGCTTAATAATTAATGACTCACTGCACAGATGGCGCAGTGGTTTAAGTTCTCCACTGCGCTGTCGGGTGTTGTGGGTTCGATCCCCACACGGGACAACAACTTCGTGTAATCCACAAATTGTTGTTCTGAGTCTGGGTGTTCTGTGTTTCCGTTATTTGAATGTTTGTAAAGTCCCCTTGACACAAAAATTAATCCTAATGCGGGAGTTGTCTAAAAAAATATTATTATCACCTGCTTCAAACGATGAAGTAAAATATCATGAGGAAATCTACATACCTGCGAACTTTTCTGGATGGCCTAAGCAGTCTGCTAATCCGCATCAGACTACCGCGGTGGACTATAAGTCTGACTCCTCTCATTCTGAGTGGGGAGCCGCGCCCTGCTGTGGGACAATAAATGAATCATCATCCCCAGCCCATGTCGTCCCCACTACAGGGGCGCGGACCTCCCCTAATCAGGAGGGGGATTAGGCCGTAGTCTACCGCGCTGGCCTAGTGCGGGTTGGTAGAAATAGAATGATGATATAAAATTTATTATTACAATAGAATTTGTTTAATGTACATATCTTATTATTAAAATTGAATGTGTGTTTTCCATAGTGATGCACTTGAACTAATTACCAAAGGAATCCCAACTTGTACTCTGTAATACGATTAATTCATTTATGAAACCTACCCTTAAAAATTTACTCAACTTTCTCTCACTTGGGTTGTTTGTGTCTGTTTAATATTGAATTCTTGTTAATTCTAACTGCATAGTCACTAGCAGGAAATAATTTGCGGTTAATAGGCATGTCCAGTATCCATACAAAGACATTATTACACGTTTCGTAATTATAAGTAAACCGGTATTTATTGCAGCAGTGAAACACGTCAGATTATTAATTAGTGACAATAATAATGTAATGGTGTTCGTTCAGAATATTGTGCGTCAATTAGCTAATAGACGTTTTGAGATATAAGGTCAGTCAAACGCGGACAATATGGTTTCACCCACTAGTCACCTCGGAAATGGGTGTTGGTCGAGCAGGAATCGACCGCTCCCTCGCCGCCCCCACCCGGACCGTTGACACACATATCAGGAATCCGTGGCCGTGACTTGAAGTTTTAAATATGAGTAACAGCAACTCAGACATTTGTTACCTTCACGATGTACTCACAAACAGTTGTTGTTTCGATATATCCTCGTAGGACCAAAATAAAGTATTGGGCTGTTCTTAGAAAACCATCTTAATTTAACAATAATAATAATATTGTGGATATTTCTTTTTCATACACGTTGAATATTAGCCAATGATATACATACTTGGACAAATATAATACATAANTATATTTCAATTTAATTATATTTAATAATAATAATTATATGGATATTTCTTTTTCATACACGTTGAATATTAGCCAATGATATACATACTTGGACAAATATAATACATAAATAAACAGCCGTCACTCGATACAAACATTTGTACTCATCACACAATTATCGCTACCAGGTTCGAACCCGGGACTCACCGGCACAGAAATCAGGGCCACTGCCATTGAATCAATCAGTCGTCAAAAATAATAATGTCACATATTTTGCTTTATTTTTATTAGTAATCTACACAGGAATTTAAAAAAAATAAAAATACCGCGAAAACGCTCCTCTGCCCTTGTCTATTTTTCATAGTGGCAATCGGCTGCGAATTTGCGACATTTCTGCCGGTATCGAGTATACATATATACTGGAAGTCATATATTGTTTTTTCAAGTTAATAATAAAATATGTGTGTGTCACATTTTATTGCTTCTTGGGAGTTTTGAAGTCAATCCGACGAATACCACTTTGACCAGACAAAACTCCCGCAGGTCTACTGCTTTTACAAAATACGGTCACTTTGCTATGTTAGTCACAATTTTATTACAATGTTTCAATATTGTTCACGATTAATGATGATTAATACACAAACAACACCAAATTTATATATTAAACATCACAATAAACTAATACATATGAGACTTTAAAATAAAACTTCAAATGATGCTTCACTTTTGTTGCCGCCAAAACTCCTGTCCTCCCTCGCGTTAAATATGGGACCCATATTTAAACATGGGTCCACCATCTGAAAAGTTTTTGAACTCCAAATACATGTAGGCTACGGTTTGATTTTATAACAAATAGAACTCTGTAATTATTTTAAAATGAGTTTGCTGTGTGGTACCGGCCTTATAACAGCGTAACTTCATCTCTTCGGATGTGGATGCTGTGAGAACCAGCTGAGGAATTTAAGGTAATTCCGTATAACGTACTTACCAAATACATAGGCACCTACATATTAGTGTCGGTGGATCCAAAGATAAAAAAAACAAACCAAATTAAACGTTACCAGCACGATACACGTATTAAAAGACAGGTAATATAATCTGTGATTACGTTGCCAAGGTAACGAGAGAACTATTAGTGTTCTGCGCAATTTTTCACTCAAGATTTATTGGAATTTTATTTTAGAACTCAATACTTCTAAAAATTAAGGTCATTTTTGAGTAAAGCTTGTCACAATCATAATAATTTTCAGCCCATATTTATTCCAACTACAGGGGCAAGTACCTGCATTAATCAGGAGGGGGATTATGCTGTAGTCCGCGCTGGCCTAGTACAGGTTTGTAGTAATTATCAAGTTATATAATTACTAATTGTACTAATAATTAATAATCACATCACATTCAAGTAACATAATTATTAATTGTATACTGCGGTAGGACCGATCAATGTACACTTTCCATTTCATAATTGTTATATAGTGTTCAATAAAAAATATTCTGTGTCTATCTATATAAGTTTTATTTGCAGCAACGCAACTGAGGCATCGTCTAAAGTTTAATTTAGTCTGTCTATCTATTCTATACTATTATAAAAGTCTTAAATATAAAATTTTGTAAATCAAAGAAATTTATACAGAAACTACACAGATCGATTAAGGGCTTATGAAACCAGATCCGTCGATGTTTGTTTCTTTGTTCGAACTTCACGCAAAAACCAGCCGGTAGATTTTAATCAAACTGTTACAGTCTTAAACGTTCCTATTCCGACTTTAATACTGCGGTATATTTCATCAAAATGGGTCCAGTATAACTGAAGATATAGCGTGATCCCTGTTTTCCCATGTAACGGAAAACTGACATTCACGCGGACGGAGTTGCGGGCTAAAGGTAATTACATATAAATTTAATGTTATTTTGTGTATTAATCATCAATAAATCGTAAACAATGTTAAAACATTGGCATTAAACTCTGACTAACATTCCAAAATGACTGTACATTTTGAGGCTTTCGGGAACTTTTGTCTAGTCAACGTGGTCATCATTGGATTGACGTCTAAACTCCCAAGAACCAATAAAATATGATACATCGACATTTTATTGTTAAAATAAAGAAAACACAATTAAAATGAAAATATGACCTAAAGGACATGAAAATTACATGCGCAAAATACAAACAAAAAAAAATTCTATAATAAGTATGTAGCGACCTACATCACTATATAGTATTACGCATCTTAAACAGATGGCGCAATTCTTGAAAGATGATAGTATCTTAGAGGGCTGAATCACAGTGACGAAATTTGATAGCGACATAACATATATCCAACGTCCCGATATCAACCGTTGAGGTGGTAGCAGACCTCGCTGGACATAACGCCTGTCTGATCGGAAGAGGTTTTCCCTTTTCCGAAACTGTCACCCTTGCCACACTTCGTCGGCCTGTAGCTGGTGACATCCCGAGGTGATGATCAGCGTGTCTTAACATCAACGCTGATCATTCATCTCGATATAAGTACTTTATTGCATCTACATTTATGATTAAATAATTAGATACACGTCCAACGGACGATGGGGTCATACTGTTGGATTAGTGACATTGAATCTGAAACTGTAATGCTGATGACTGCTTATTACTACCGTTCGTTTACTAAAACACCTAACAGTCTTTATTACGACCTAACAGTGCACTTAACAGTGACGTTTTACGAAATTTGAATTTTATATACTAAGTAAAAAGCATTTTTTTTCTCTTACAATTATTCCGGGTCATATTTTTCTATTTTTATTTTTAACGAAATTGATAAGTTTAAAAAAATTGAATGATTACGTTATCGATAAAGCATATTATACTGTGACGGAATACTTAAGTGATAAATGATTAATTATACAAATGACCTATGTACCTATATAAATAAATATAATTTTGCATGCACTCGACCTGATGTCGAGTGTAGCTGTGCTTAATATATTTTTTGTATATGTAACACCTTGAGATACCTATGTTCGCAATAAAGAATTTTGAATTTGAATTTAATTACAAAATCTGGAGATTGCATCATTTTTGAAATCAATTAACACTTAAATACGGTTATGTCACTTTATAACACTTAAATACGGTTATATCACTTTATAATACTTAAATACGGTTATGTCACTTTATAACATTTAAATACGGTTATGTCACTTTATAACACTTAAATACGGTTATGTCACTTTATAACACTTAAATACGGTTATGTCACTTTATAACACTAGAATACGTCGACGCGCTCATAAAAGAGTGTGACACTAGATGGGTTTACGTTGATGATATTCTAAAAAAGTATATCGGTAGTCTAGCGAGACTAAGATACGACTTTCAGATGTAAAGGTCGTGGGCTGGACCCCGATATCTTACCACTGGGTTATTACAAACTGATGTAAGGTTTATTCGTGTTTTATTATGGTTTAAGTCATGTACAAGTTTACTGATATTAATACGCCTTATTTATCTCCTTATTAAAATAAAGTCAGAGAGTACTTGGTATTTTAGCTTGTCCGGCAAATAGACTTAAGTATACAGGTAAGCGACCCCGACTTCTATTATTGTATTCTCCTTCCGAGATAGTAGTATCTTATATCCTATAGTCCTTTTCCAGAATTCCATATTCCTTGCTCAATAGACCTTTCCTACCTCACCCTCTTTCTTTTCCTTTACACTAAGCCAGTGGCTGTCGCACCGATGGCTGCATAGCTATGTAGATCCAAGGTGATGGCGAGCTAGCCTTACCCAGGCATACGGGACTCTGTTTGGCTGGACCTGTTACCTGTTGTTTACCCTTGCTTTTCGTAGGAACGCAATGAGGAACTTTAACACTTTTGAACCTTTACCACTCGACACGTCTCGTTTACCGCGGGGGCAAAAAGTGGGCTATGGATAGCCACTTTGCACGTAGCAAGCGGAAAGAAGTGGCCTCTGCCTACCCTAATTTTTCGGTAGTATAGCGATAAGTATCTCCACCTATCACGCGGGAAATCAGAGTTCGATTCCCAGCCGGAGATTCAGGGAAAAGGCGTGATTGTATGTATGTATTAAAATAAATGTAGTGAATTATTTGCTGCTTAGAGCAGTGTCGTTGTTTCCGATATATAAGAAGACGAACAATTTGAGATAATAAAATAATAAGCCGTTGTTGATTAACTCATTTCTTTTCACTCACTCATTCCCAAGCAAGCACATTCATATCTTAATTCTATATATTATATAAGTCGGAAATAAGACTAATTGAACAAGCAATATGGTAAGTTTCTCCGTATTTTTTATTCTCCTATTTAAGAGGTTGCCTGGAAGAGATTGCGTCTTCGCGATAAGGCCGCCTTTGTACACATTTTTTTTTGTAATTATTGTGATAATTGTTTATTCCATGTAAATGTGTGTGCAATAAAGTATATTCTATTCTTTTCTATTTTATCAAGTAGGTATTTTGTCATATTTTGCACTTAAAAAAAATTCTGTGATGCACTTTATGCCATATTGCAGCGAATTATATTCCATATAATTAACCATCTGTTTACAAGGCAGTGTTGCATGATCACAAATTTCAAGGTCATTCCAAAAAAAAATGTACACCATCGTCTTTTAGGTGGTGCCAAAAATAATTAGATTATGATCAACAGGCACTATTATACTTCAGTACCCAACCAAAATGTCAGTTTTGAATTTAGAAGCCTTGGTACGGAATCCTTCGAACAGTGAACTCATTTTAGAGTTCGTTGCCCTTTAACAATCCTATTATTATTTATTTATTAATAAATTCGATATTATTATTCAGTTTAACACAGGTGAGTAATGGTATTTAATAGCATATAGCTACGGCTACTTTGGATTCTTTAGAACACCTAAAAATGCAGATATGCTCTGTTTAAAGTGGTTAGACATCAATTTTCTTAAAGACAGAATATAAAGCTACCAAAGTAGCTGTCAAAAATCTATGTAACTAGAATCCTTAGCACAGATTTGTCAGAATTATTACAAGCTGAAAACAAAGAATAACGCTTATGTTATTGACACGCGCCGGAAACAAAAAGTACATCTCGTTTTAAATTATATTTTTATGCAGTAGATACTAGCTAATGTCTGCGGATACATCCGTGTCCTACACATTTAATAGTTATTAGGTAACTGGCACATAATTAAAAAATTACCCTTATTTGTACAGTTCCACAATTTTTGTGTAGGAATCCTGAATATTTCCGGGATAAAAAGTAGTTTAGTTACTTTCTGAAAAGTTTTCTATCTGCATCAGCACATTCATCAGAATGTGTCCCAAAAAATACTAGATAGACAGACAGACAAATTTTTACGTGTGGGTTTGGGTAACGTGCAACAATCATGTGAGCTTAGAAAAAGAAAGGCTATTAGTTTAGCCCCTTATTGGTTTCATAGACACTTCAATTTTATTTTCTATATACATATTGACTTTATGTTAACTAATTTATTCGTCCTTTAAATTTTATTGTAAAATATTGTTATCAGATGAATTTTATTAATAAATTTTATATTTGTTTTTATTGTTAATGTTGCTAAATTTATATAGTAAACTATGTATATACAGTCGGGTCTTACTTTTGGTCTCCGTCTGACGTTGTTCATACAAAGTCACAAGTACAACTACAATATTAGATAACGCCTCGGTTTGTGTTTTCGATTAGTGATATTTGTGTCGCCGTAAATTGTCCAAACGATAAGATGAGATAGACTTAAGACTCGTTTCAAAAGTCATTGTTCCTCACTCAACGCTGACGACTAGATGGCGGAGATATCATCAGCCCGATTTCTAAGACTAGAGCGGACAAAATTAATTAGAATAAAAGGGTAAACGTATTTTAAATTCTCCGGTTTTAACACACTTGCAGACATCTATAACCTTTCTATTGAACTGGTAAACTGTTTAAATTAGAACTGACTAATTAACATGTCTTGATTAAATTGTAAAAAGATTTGGCATTATGCTCAAAAAATTTTTTTCTATCAAACACTGACGATACGAACGGTATAATCTTAAATTATTTAGGATATAACGTTTTAAATATTTCTGTGACCAACTGACCACAAGACGATATAGTGAAGCTTTTATTAAACAGTTGTTAGTGAGTGGTAGCCGTTGCAATATTTAGCGAAAGTTTTAAGATGCGAGCCATGTCGCTCACACGCAGAGACATCAAACTAAAAGCACCAGTAGGTAGGCCGGGACATTAGTGATGCGGATAAATAAGCGTCTAAACAAACAATTTTAGTGTTTAAAAATGGTTTTAGATCGTTTTTCAGATACTTTTAAATTGTTTAAGCAAATTTCACACATGTTTTAATTTTTTTATTAACTAGTGGAAATGACTTCTGTGTGCTGGTTTATTTATTTACATATTCATAATTTATAACAACATTACAGTATTCATCAATGCGATGTTAAACATAAAATTTACAGAAATTTACATTATGTGGGGCTCGCACACACTAAAACCACTCAGCGTCTCCCTAAGGTCACTAATGTTCCGAAACCAGACCGGCACAGGATACACGCTAGGGTACATTACTGCGATATGGATAAAGTCATACATCATCATACCTTTACCATTATTACATATATGATGCCGATTAATAATAGAAAGATAATAGCGAAAGGAAGGAACAAACTTACTTTCACAATTCACCCTCGAATATGTTAATTTTCTTTTATTTCTCTTTTATAGTATCTTTCGCTTTGGAGACGAATAGCAATTTTTTTTAAAAAGCGATTGCTAGTTATTAATTTCATATTGTGTAATGATTTAATTACTTAGCTCATAAATCAGGGAGTTCAAGTAGTTGTTATATAAGTATATATAGTCTACACTGAGTACAGAAAATGCTTTGATCCCATAGACCAGAGGTGCCCAGACTTTTTTTTTCTCATAGAGCACTTTCAAAATTTAGCTAGTTCCGGTGGACCCCCTGCAGCTACATTTCTACCATATTCCCAAAATCGACAAAAATGTGAAGATTAGATCTAACTATGGAAATTTGCGTACGCCAACGTATACCCCCGTCGAGTCTCCCGTGGACCCCTGGGGGTCCACCTGAACCACTTTGGGAACTAAGGCCATAGACCATTTAGTGCACTTAAATCAATTAATGTTAGCTGGAATACGTGACAATTTGCTACATTGGTTTACATCTTAAATCAATAATTGTTTTCGAGACGCATTGTTACGTGACTTAACATCTGCGTAGAGTTCTATTCCACTTGAAGTGCCTCAGCGCTCTACACTGAGACCTATTTTGTTTGCTGTTCTCATTGCTGACGTACCTAAAACTGCTGTTCACAATTCTTAGGTACTCATATAATTATCTCAAGATGATATGAAGATTGTCAAAGTATTACGTAAATAATTTTTGGTGCAGCTCCAGTCGGATTTTGATAATTTTACTGCATACTGCTCAAACAATAAATTGCAAATAAACGTAAACAAATCCTTCGATCTTAAACAATAGAGAATTAAATATTTTACATCCTTTTATCTAGTGTAAAACGCTTTCGCTATGTTACTATAATGTATCCCAAAACTTAAAAGGCACTATAGAAATATAGGTAATATATACTTTTTCATTCCATAAATGTGGCCAACAAGATTACTTCTAAAATGTTTTTCATAAAAGTCTTGCTTTCTTAGTACCCAATTGATATTTAAAGTAAAAATTAATTACAATCAGGTATTATTATGAAATAATTGGACATAAGGTATGTTGCAATAAAGTAATAACAATTAATGACTGTTTAATAATAATTATAATTACAAAATAAAATTGTTAGTTCATAATGAACGCCATCAGTATAGAATCATTAGAAGGCTATTTGTTTATAATTTAATTGTATTAGGTATTTTTAAGCCTCAGTGACTTAAACCTGAGATATTTCGATGCAGTTCAACCTTACCTGATATTATGTGTTAGCCTTGGCCGTAATCCTGTGTTAGAGGTTCACTAAATACGGTTTGAATAAAACTGTATATTCTTCTAGCAATGAAGATTATATAGATGACAGATTTAAAGCAAATATACATAACGAAGGGAAAATTTTCTTCCTTCCCTTCTTCCGAAAAGTCAGCCAAGTACCTGTAGCTGTGAGCTTCATAATTCAGTAATAGAGTTCTCGCCTATGTATGGCGTCTACGTTTTGACTATACGACAATAAACAAATAAATATATCATAATTTTTCCAGAAAAAAAATCATTGAGACATGGCTGGATTCATATTCATGAATTTTGAATAAGTAGACGAGATAGCCATGGATCTTGAAAATCAAATTAACAAAGAAAAAAACAGATGGTCATACAGCGACTTAAACCTAGTCTATTCCGCGACTACAAATAATCAAATCCAGGTGAGATATGAATAAAAGGACAAAAAATAACCTCTGGACGTGTAGGCTGGTCGTCAGAAGCTGCGTGTGTTGGTCAACATGAGATGTCTAACAGTACACGGCGAAAATTGAACGTCCGAATCGAGTCATTGAACCGAAACCCGACCGTTAGATGAACCGATTCTAGCAGGACGGGCCCTTCTAACTACACCTACTTTCAATGCAGCCGAAATTTTTAGGGGCCCACACTCTACATCGAATCTGTTCAATATTTACAATTTACAGTATATATCAGAAATAATATGATAATGATATAAAAGATATGAAATATTAATTTGCGTGAAACATGGTCTATAGAGTGTTGTTAAAAAAAAAACAGGAATCAACACATTCCTCCCATAAGGGTATGCAAAAATTGCCTATATAATATTTAGTTACTTGTATATTGGTCAAAGTTCGTGATTTAAACTACGGATTTCCTATGTACTTATTACATCTTTGGTGATCTAATAACAATTAGACAAGGGCCCAGTCATTATTTTTGAAAGGTACCTATTATTCATATGATGCTTGTAATCTACTTAACAAAAGGTTCCTACCAACTTGAACTTGTCTAATTGATAGATATTTTGGTGTACTGTTACTTCGGCGGTATTTCTAAGACATGGCCACCTTGAGCTGATGATACAGCATCAAGTAGTCTGCGGGATATCAAACTCCTCAACAAGTTACAGCAGATATAGCGTGTTTGGGCTTATAAAATGGTCTCAATGAATATGTGTTTAACAGATGATGATCGAGGATACTGAGAATTAGCGGATTTCGGCAAACAAAATTTTCTATTGCGATTTTGTGTTTCGTTAGTCTGAAATAAAAATTAAATTAAAAATTTATAAAACCCCCGACACAAAAAACTTTTAAAAAGTAAACAAATAATATGTGTTTGTTGGCCCTCTAACTTTATTATAAGTACTCAGTATTTTGATAGAGATTTCGTCGCGTAGGAGGACCATTGAGTAAATAAAATGAAACCTTTACTAATTCTGAACTGCGAATGCGGAATGTGTAACCCCAGAAGAGAGAGCGCCAAATAGAAGAGGTTTATGAATTATATATATCGAGCAACAATAATAAAAATATCTTTAGCGGTCCCCGGTTGCGATGACTCTTAGATCAAAGTACTAGGTACTAATAATAAAGTTAGAGGGCCAACAAACACCTATTATTTGATTACTTTTTATAAGTTTTTTGTGTCGGGGGGTTTTTAAATTTTTAATTTATTTTTAACATGTACCTAACAGATTCGCATATGTTGTCTGCGCCATAAGAATAACTTCAAAATATACAAAACTTACAACATCACCACCACACCTCACTGAACAGACCTGTAGGTAAACAACTACATTGTCTGTCGAGCACTTAATAAAACAATTTGAATCTTAGGTACTATGCGAACAGCATATGTAAGACGATTCCCATCCTGTAGTTAATAAGTATGACGGCGATGTATACACACGTCTGGCTTAGAAAGCCAAAGGATTTCTTTTTGTTCGCAGCTTTTACTAGACGCTCGATTTTAACAGTTACCACCGACCGTTTGCTGGGGGCCGTTACTGCGAAATCTGCTTATTCATTGAACACTCGATAACCCAAAGCCGAGAAAATATGTTATTATTTGAAATAGAACTGATATATTATTTTGGTACCGTTACTTATGAGAATGCAGAGTGCAAACACACGCACGTTGTATTAAAAAGATAAATTTAAGATATGTATAATGTTTTGCTGTTACAGAGAGGTATAAAAAACCCTTCAAGCCGATATTTAATGTAAGTAAATGCACAGTATTGACTAGAATTTGATAATGAATACTAATGATTTATTTGACTATGACAATAGAAAACTCTACGTACCAAATACGTATATTATAGAAAGATTAAGAATAGAACCTTTTCCTTATAGACAGATACAGTTTGCAAAAGCGAAATTCATTGCACAAGTTGAATCGTCTTTGTTATCTCGATATGAATCAAGCAGGTGCTTGTTATTAAAAGAAACAGTGAACCAGAATTGCAAGTGGCGAATAAAATAGTTTTAGTGAAATAAATCTCATTTACTTAATATACTTGCGAGTTTGATATTAGTACAATACTAGGTTTCACCCGCGGCTCAGCCCGCGTGATCGTCTGTTTTCCGCTATATGGGAAATCCCGAAATAATCATAGATTTATATAAAATTAGCTTTTGCCCGGGGCTCCGTCTGCGTAAATATCGGTTTTCCGCTACATGAGAAATCCAGAAATAATAATAGATTTATATAAAAAGCCTCAGACCACCTTTACTTGACCTCTCGTACCTTAACGGCGGCTAAAGCAATAGAGGTATAATCAAACTTCAACATTAAAATCATTCATAAAATTGCTCATAATTTGAAATATATTTGAATTGCAAAAATTTGTTAGGTCAGGGAGTACTTAGTCTTTTAGCCTGTCCGGCAAATAGACTTAAGTATACGGGTAAGGGACCCCGGCTCCCCGAGCTACTACTGTCATTTCCTACTCCTTCCGAGATAGTAGTATCCTATATCCTATAATCCTATTCCAAAATTCCATATTTCTTGCTC